>OY757908.1:132236199-132538699 GCA_963585895.1 Sepioteuthis lessoniana
CAGATAGTACAGTCAGCATAGTAAAAATTGTGTCTCTCTCTCTCCTCATGTCGAAAAACTAAAGTCAAGAAGTTAATAAACATTTCGTAGCTGAATAACGGAGAGTCGCCACTGTTTCGTATTTCCCTGCATCTCTATATTTGTATAGTGACTATATATAGTGACTATATATATATATAATCCTCATCAAATTGCACTGACAGCTCAAAGTTCCCTCTTTTTCTCTCACTATCCATCCCTATCATTCATTGCTCCTGGCAAGTTTTCTATGTTGTATCCTGTTAACATATATAGCATCTAATATATATTTTAACATCGTATATAACGTATCATATATGATATCTGATATATTTTAACATTATGTATAACATTTATTATAACATAATACATATGTACAACATCTAATACATCATAACATACATATATATATTTATTTATTAAAACTGATATTAAAACATTCTTAAAAACAAATTTTAAAAATTGAATACTTTTAAAAAGAATCACATCACTTACATTAGTATCTGTATTACGAAGTTTATTTGATCATCGGATGTTTTGCAGGACTATATATATATATATATATATATATATATATATATATATATATATATATATATATATATATTTCTGCTCAGGTTATTTTACCTGATGATTCTCTAACAAAATAATCTTTCCTATGATACATTAAGACAATCCTCTTATTGAAGTCACAATTCAGCTTTTAGAAACCATGTGAGATAAACAGTAATTTCTAGAATATTCCCATCTGAAAAGAACTTTTTGTTTTTTTTTTCATCTTCAGCACTGCATTAAATAATGCTGTCAAAAGAATAAAATTAGACATGCACACTCACTGTTTATAAAATGCACACACCTTAGAAAAAAATGTCAGATTTTAGAAACAAGTATTTGTTCCTATTCTATACCATACACACACACACACATACATACAACAAATATGAGCAAAAGATCACAACAAGAGATTTAATATACAGTAGAAAAATAATTGGAAATTAACTAATCTCTGATTATTAACTAATCTCTGATGAGTGTTACTCTACATAAAGTACTTCTCATAAGTATTTGAACAGAAACACTGAAAATTTATGTAAATTTAGTCTTGAGTCTTGTGTTGTATAGCCACAATACATATACAAATATATGTAGAACATAATAAAACATAATGACGAACTTCAATGAACAAACGAATACACTTCTTTATAAAAATATAAATCTCTCAGACTTTATTCTCGAAAAGGTGATGTTGTTGTATGTGAGGGATGAGCTGGAGACAGGGACGGACTGCTATATTGATCCCAAGTTGTTCTTCGACCATAGCAGCACTTCTTTCTCATCTTGGCTGGGGTTGCTCCACCGTGGGTCAGTGAGAGCCCAAAAGCCCTCAGTCTGCAAGCTGGTTCTCACTTCGGTATCCTGTCTCGAACTGTCCTAGGCACCTGGTTATATTATTGTCTAACACCCACCTGCTTCCGCTGTTCTTCCGCTTATTTACACAGGTGCGTCTCTTGATTGATGGCTAAGTCGAGGGTCAATATATAACAATAGTTTGGTTTGGTTTATCTTTTTTAATTGCATATCAACTCCTTGTGGGTTATTTAATGCATTTATGAATATTTAATTGTACTTATAACTTTATATTAAATTTCTCATTGCATTTTTAATAGCGCTTCTTTTTCATTTTTTTTAATAGTCAATAGTCATTTGTTTCCACAGATTGTTTCAAGTATTCCTATCCAATACTAATAATTTTTAAACTGATCAATTTGACTTAGATGTATCCAAGTTGACCTGGGAGTAATGGCAATAAAGAAGTATTCCACACTATCCAGAGCTTCAAAACTGGAATCTCACCACCAGATACCGTTTAGTGTCATACAGAGGATACCATTTTTGGGTGTGAAGGTCATACTCCCTCTGCAGAAGATGGAATTGGTAGAGTCTCGTGCTGATGGGGCATCCGGTGACACAGTAATACTCATGCATTGTGTCATATACAAAAAAGAATACTGTTTTTAAGTGATTGATTTTGATGGCATGTCAACCTGTCTGACGTTACTTTATGCCTAGAGGTTAGGGAATTGTGTTCATTGTATGTTCATATTTACATTTTTCTGAAGTTTTTTTTGTTTTTTGCACATGGTCCAACGGAATACAAATGATTTTCAAACAGATCTATTTGAAACATACATGGGCCCCTAACAAATCTATTTAATCCATAGATGGGCCCCCAAAAGTATATACCACTCTGAGTCATAGTGGACCTGAGAGTAATTGCGATGAAGAGGTGAAACCATACTTCACAAAGCCTTATTATTCAACACCAGCTGCAGTTTTATGTCATGCACAGGATGCCTCTTTGTGGGTGAGATGTCTTACCCTTCTGAGGAGGATACAATCAGTATATTCTGCCCCCCACCCAAGACAGGTTTAGTATTAATCCATGTTAATCTGTAAGACAGAAAGTGTATTAATATGCAATCTGAATAATAAAAATGAATTCGGGAATATTAACAGTAAGTCAAAAAAAATCTGAAAGCAATTTACCATTTTGACTTCTTTTTGAAAATTATAACTGGATTTGTTCTCAAGAAAACTGGAAATAAGAAGCCATCTCAAACCTTATACAAGTCATGTTTGTAATATGAGTCACTATAAAAAGACAGTAAAGGCCTCTCTGTGCTCTTTTCTTTTTTCTATCCTATCATAAGCCAGTTAGCCATCTCCCAGGGCCATCTTCTTGCTACTGATGAAAACCTTGGCACAGGTCCCCCCCACACACACACACACACCCGGTTCTACCCTGCTTCCTTATGAGCCCAAGCCTGGTCCAAGGGCTTTTACCTCCACTTTGCAAGCCAACAGCGATATTGGAAGACCTAAGTAAACATACACCTGACACAGTTGAAATTTAGCCAGCATGTCTATGAAGCTGTTGCCAGCCTTTTCAGATGCCTTACTACGCTTGGGAAAGAAGAAGAATGAGGTGAGGGTAACATGATGGTGTGGTGATCAGTTGGAGTGGGTGCAGAGGTGAAGGAAGGCGGAGGGTGGGGGGTATATTTAAGGTAGTGGTGAGCTAACATCACCTCCTTCAGCCTTCCTGTCCCATCACCAGACTCTTTCTAGCCCATCTTCCTTCCTTTCTTCCACCAGGAGCTAAAAGAGACTGAACTACAAGTCACAAAACTAGCAAAAGCAACACACATACGCACATACACAATGTATATTTACCTACAATCTATAGACACAGGTAAGTAGGTAGATCAGAGGGTGGAGAGGGTTAGGGTAGAATAGGTATCTAAGACAGAAACACACATATTCAAAAGATATGAGGAAAGTTTTTTTATTTGAATCATCTTGTACAAAGTGCAATCACAAAATTCTATAACCCAGTCCATCTTTTAATGACAACAGCATCATCGACTCAAGGAGAAAAAGAGAGAGAGAGAGATGAAGCATGCAAGAGGGTGGCATTTCTCTAGCTTCTGCTCTTTTTTCCTTACATGCTTAGCCCACAGTCAGCTGAAATTATTTGGATAGAGAGTAAGGCCTGAAACAGCTGCTTGTGTCCCATCCTAAAACAAGAAAACTCTCTAACCACCCAAATAAAAGCTTTTTTTTCACTTTATATATGCACACATATACACACTCGCTCTCTTTCTCACACAAACACCATACTTTGATGATATCATCTTTACCCTGCATATAAGATGTATAGTTTACAAAGATATTTGGGGACTACCGCTCACTGTAACACTTTCAAGCTCCATAGCTGTCAATTTCAAGCTTCACCAGCTAACCCTCTATTCATAATACCAGCAAATGGGATGCCGTGTTAGATTAGCAATGTACATCATATATAATTAGTAATATTTAAAACAAAACTTATATTGTTTCAGTAATAGTGCTCAATATTTAGGATAAAACCGCATAACAGTCAAAATAATGAGCAAAGATTAAAAACTACAAAGCTAAGCCTCATAAATGAACAACACAGGTTTATGTCAAGCTGGTCACACTTTTTCGATGAGCTTATAACAAAAGAATGGTCCACTACTGTGTCACTAATTCTCTGAAAAACAATCAGCAAGTCCTGAATTTGAACTCTTGACCTCTAGATCAGTTGCATTAGCAAGGCTAGAGAAATCAGTCTGTCCTACTATTAAATCTGGAAAAAAAACATCATTAATTTAAATAATTCAATCTAGTTTAAGGAATATCTTGTGAATCTAGAATGTTCAGTCATTAAATAAAAAAGGTTTTGCACCTTATCTTTTGTTAGTCTATTTACTGCTAAAAAAAAAATAAATAAATAAATAAATAAAAAAAAACAAAAAAAAAAAAAACAAGAGTGCCAATTCCATCATTTTTGCAAGCAGTAGTGTAGCTAAGAGGGATCCATACAAACCTTTACCCAAGTGAAATAAAATGATCACCAAATCAATTTTTTGATATAAACCATCAAACTACCCCCACACATTGATATATACCAGTGGTATTTAATAATTAAGGGGAATTTGTCTATATACAAGGGTCATTCAATAAATGTCATTTTGGTTTGATCTGGTTTTATGGCACATCAACCATTGTAGGTTATTTAATGCTAAATCCATTTTCATACATCTAAACAGTTCTATTTCAAACAATTCAGTTTAGCATAAGTACACAGTTTAGTTCTATTTGACCCATAGATAGGACCCTATCAGGAGCTACCACTCTGGGACATACTGGACCTAGGACTGATGGCAATGAAGGGGTACTTCGCACTCCCCAAAGCTCCAGCATTACTGAAACCTCACCATCAGATTGTTTACTGTCATATCCAGGACACTCACTGCAGGGGAGGATTCTTACCCCTCTGCAGAGGTGCAGTTAGTATATTCTACAGCCCCAGTTGATTGAGCCATCAATAAATAAAGAGAATTTGTCTATATACAAGGGTCATTCAATAAATAAGGAGAATTTTAGAAGAGAACATTTTTTTTTCTTCAGAATTTTTTCCATAAATACAAACCCTGCATTGTTTGGAATTGGTTTATAGAAAAAAATATTTGTTTTGAGGCTATTCAAAATGGTGGCAAATCAAACAGTGCTCCAGGCTTGAATAGAGGTCAGTCATTAAATTTTGGGTGGCTGAGATGAATGTGTGTTGTTAATGATGAAGGATGTTTAGCCAAAAAAAACTTAACAAATCAGCTAAACACAGATTTGCTACGACAAGAATTAATTGAAAAGACCATCAATGGAATAGAAAAACAGATTTTTTTTCAAGAAAAAAAGTTTAGGATACAGTGGTCAGAAAAGAAGATTATGCTGACAATGTTCTGAGACATGAAAGGATCCATGACTATTGATTTCCTCGAAAAAGGAGGCAACAGCAAACTGTACTTTCTATTGCCAATTCCTTAGGCAAAATTCAGTTTATTCATTTACTGATCTCTTTATATATATATATATATAAGTTGGCAGGCCATAGTCGAGGGTGACCTGAAGGCTACGACACAGGTGGGTGGGGGCATTGCTCTTTTTCCAAGATTGCTCCACTTTCCCCTTGATTCATACCTTATAATGCTGAGTGTTAAGCAAGGAGACATCAAGTACCATTTTTTTTTTTGAGTCTTTGGTATAACTCAAGCTGGGATTGAACCCCAGTCTCCTGGACCTTTGACAAACACTAACCATTATGCCAATGGACTGGTTTTTATATATATATATATATATATATATATATATATATATATATATACATTAGTAATATTTAAAATAAAAAAAAATATATAGTTTTAGTCATAGTGCTTAATATTCAGGATGGAAGTAAATAAGTCAAAATATTAGGCAATAATTAAAAATGATTATTTGAAATCATATATATATATATATATATATATATATATATATATATATATATATGATAAATAAATATATATTAGATATATATATTTAATGCCATAGAATTTAGACTGCGACTCCTGGGTTTCATGGAGTTTTTTTTTTTTTTTAGAAAACAACAATCATCAGGCAGTCAACAAAATGAAATTATTATTATATAATAGCTCTATCCTAGATATTGAGCACTCTCCATATTATATTGCACTTGGTTCGACACAAACCCACAAAGTGATTTAGTGACAACCAACACTCTTATAATATATATATATATATATATATATATAGGTAATATTCGGTCCAGTTAAACCAGAGTTGGGAGTTATTCCCTCACGACAAGAAAATCATTCAAGAGCTGAACATTTAAATTTTCCTGGTAGAGAGCTCAATATAATTAATATTACAGAACAATACTTTCTTTAAAGAAAAAAACAAAGACCGGTTATTTTAGGATTATAAATTTATTATCGAACTTAACAAAATAAGAAAATAAATAAAATAAATAAAAAAGTTAAATTACCATAATTCCAACTGCCGGTAAAATTAGGAAAATAAATAAAATAAGTAAATAAAAAGACGGAAATTTAATTAAACGAAGAGGTAACTCTTCACCTCTCTTTCATCTCCCCCCCCCCCTCGTGTCTATTCTGTTTTATTTTATCCATAAGATCTGAAGAAGTCCTGTCATATTTTTTTTCGTGTTTTTGGTTTACATCAGAAACACAAAACAGGACGGAAATAAATTCATAATCCTAAAATAACCGGTCTTTGGTTTTTTTTTCTTTAAAGAATATATATATATATAAAACCCTAAATATATCTATTTCATTTCATTTAACATCTTATTTATCAACAATGTCAAGCTGAGGTGAAGTAGATTCACCTCAAAACTGTCCATGTTATTTCGGCATCAAAATCCTACAATGTGTGTTATGTAATCACTAAGAAATAAAAGGTTTACATAGTATATAGTGTGGATAATTTGCTCACTAGTTCTAATAAAATTGGTTGATTGGTTGTTCTAAGGCATATCAACACTTTTCACGTCATTTAAGGCCAAATCATTTTGATTGGTTTGGTTTGATATCAACCATTTAATACCAAATCCAATTTTATACATATAAACATTTCTATTTTAAACACATCACGAAAACTATCCAAATTAGACGAACCAGACACGCAGGACACTGCTGGAGAAGCAGAGACGAACTCATAAGTGATGTACTCCAATGGACCCCTACATATGGCTGAGCAAAAGCAGGATGACCAGCTAGAACATCCATACAGTAGCTATGTGAGGATACGGGATGTAGCCCGAAAGACCTGACGGAAGCGATGAACAATAGGGAAAAGTGGCGAGAGAGGGTCAGGGATATCCGTGCTAACAGCACAACATGATGATGATTTTAAACAATTCAATTTAGCACAAGTACAAAGTTTCAATGTTAAAAACAGTTCTATTTCAAACAATTCTGTTTAGTATAAGAATATAGTTTTTTGTTTACACACAGTTAAATGTCAAGACAGTTCTATTTCAAACAATTCAGTTTAACATAAGTACACAGTTTAGTTCAATTTAACCCATAGGTAAGACCCTATCAGGTGCTACCACACCTGGCCAGAGTGGACCTGGGAGCAATGGCAATAAAGGGGTACTCCGCATTCCTCACAGATTGTTTAGTCTCATATACAGGGTACTCATTGGGAGGAGGTTCTTACCTCTCTGCAGAGATGCAGTCAGTGTATTCTACAACCCCAGCCAACTGTGCGATAATAAAACTGGGTTTTATAAATGATTGCTTGAGGCTATTGATTTTTAATATTGCTTTATTCTCAAATGCATTAAAAGCAAATCTGATGTCTAATTTCTTATAAAAACCAATTGAAATAAACGTAATCTTTTTAGATGCATTTTAATTTAATCTCATTAGTCTTCCTAATATTTTAAATTTAACTTGCAACTGTCGAAAGGTATATATTTTTGCCAGTATAAGAAAAAGATTGGCATATAATGGTAGGTAAAGATTAATTTATTTCTAAAAATATATCTAAATTATAAGGGAGACTGGATGAATATTTGATTCTGTTTTTAACTGTAGCAGTCAATTTTATTCATGTTTGTTATGTCTGAGAATATTAATTGATGACAATCTAATTTTCTATTCTTCCTTTTTCCTCCAATGTGTGTGTATATATATATATATATAATTAGAAGAAAAACTCAACAGACTGTCATTTGGCAATTATAAATTTATTTCAGCTGGTCACACCATATGAGGAACCAACCTCTTCAGATAGCCATCACGTAATGGAAAGAAAAACATTATGAAATTATTCTTTCAATGGATTTTATATATATATATATATATATATATATATATATATATATATATACACACATATATATATATATATATATATATATATAAAATATATGAATTAAATAGATTTGTTAGGGGCCGATGTATGGATATAAAACGAAACAGTCTGTCTGTGGATGACAATATACACTCCCCCATGGGAGTTGAGGACTCTGGCGAAGGAATTTTCAGCTGCCAATCACATAATTCAAAGCTCTTCGAAAGAATTGAGCACTCTGAGAGCCGATAGGGTATAAAAATGTAAACAAACGGATGCTGCTGATGCTGTTGCTACATAATACCTTAAAAATTCCCTTAGCCAACATATTCCGCTTGTTGGCCGAGCGGTCTGAGACTTAGTCTAACGTAAAGTTGGATGGGTTTCGATCCCGGCTTTGAGCGTCCTACGTGTCTAGCCACACGGAAGAGTTCGGATAGAAAGAAACAGCCTGTCTGTGGATGACAATATATATATATAGTTTGTTCAGTGGCAAATCAACCTTCATGGGTTATTTAATGCCAAAGCCTTCCTTATAAAATAACAGCAGTGATATTACTTAACCCCTAACATGGGGGATAAGGGGATTCATAGAACAACTAGAGTTCAAACTTGTTTACAACTATGTTAAAATTTAATTAAAATTTTTTCCTGAACTCACTATCTGGGTTAGATTAGTTTGGTTTGGGTTTTATGGCATATCAATCATTGTAGGTTATTTAATGCCAAATCCTCTTTATACATATATATTAAATATATATGATTTGGTTTGGTTGGGTTTTATGGCATATCAACCATTGTAGGTTATTTAATGCCAAATCCTCTTTATACATAAATATTAAATATATATGATTTAGTTTGGTTGGGTTTTATGGCATATCAACCATTGTAGGTTATTTAATGCCAAATTTTCTTTATAAATATATATATCAAATATATGATTTGCAAACACATTTTATTGGTAACATTTTTAAATGAGCCTGAGCTTATTATTTGCACACAGTTAAATGGTTTCAGGTATTGCTATAAAACAGTCAGAATTTAACATCGTAATTTGTTAGTATTTTCATTTTTAAATGAGTTAAAAAAAATTTGTTTGCAAACAAGTATTGCCATTGTTTCTACATAGTTAAATGGTTTCAATTATTGCTATCTAACACTAATAATTCTATTCAATATTAATCATTAGTTTTCACACAATGATATGGTTACAAGTATTGCTATTTAACACTAATAATTCAATTCAACATGATTCATTCATTAGCACACACAGTCGAATGTTTCCAAGTATTGCTATGTCATACCACTAATTTCATTTAGACACACATTTAAAAAGTTTCAAGTATTGCTATGTATTACTAACAATTCAGTTAAACAGTCATTTGTTTACACACAGTTAAATAGTCAAACAGTTCTGTTTCTAAAAATATGTTTTAACAGAAGTCATTTGTTTGCACATAGTTTAAACGTCAAACAGTTCTAATTGACCCATAGAGAGGACCCTATCAGGTGCTACCATTCTGGGCCAGAGTGGACCTGGGAGCAATGGTAATAAAGGTGTACTCTGCATTCCCCAAAGCTCCAGCATTACTGGAGCCTCACCATCAGACTGTTTAGGGTCATAATCAGGACACTTATTGAGGAAGTCTTACCCCTCGGTAGAAATACAGTCAGAGTAGCCAACTGGGTGAATTTGTGTTAGAGTCACTGCCAAATTGAAGACTATAGGCAAAAATCGCTTTTTTCAAAATCACTTTTTAAAAACATTCAAAATCAAATGGTCATCACCAAAGCTTTTTTCGTATAACTGTCTGTTTTACAATGGTAAAATAAGACATTTGTATGAAATGTTTGTTTTTTTTCCTTGTTTGTAAGCACCAAATGTTACTATCATCCATTCCCCACTAAAGGTCGGGGTAGGCAGTAATAGTCACTATCAATGCTTACAAACACCTAAATATCCATTTATATAATTTAAATGCATATTCGTATCACACCAGCACCTTTTTTAAATTCAGTGGGAAACCTACTCAGAAAGTATTTATTCTCATGCCTGCAATTACAAATAAGATGGGATTTCTTATTAAGGCTTTGTTCATTGGAAAAATAATAAGATTAAATTTCTCCTCCAAACATAATCTATAATTTTTTGAGCCAGCTCCACTCACTTGTGACTTTTCCCCTATTTTCCATTCAACAAAGAGTAATTTGATTTATTGAATTTGTACTCGACACCAATATCGTGTTGGCATAACATTTTTTATGGAAAGATGTTTTATAGTTCCAAAATTAGTTTCTAAAGTTATTCAGAGGCCCCTGAATATACCATGCATGTGTGTGTGTGTGTGTGTATGTATATATATATATATATATGAGGGACACTCAATAAATCAGGCAAGTTTTGCCTAAAGAATAGGAAGCACTGTTTACAGTTTCACCTTTTACAAGGAAATTAGAAATGCTTCCTTTCCACAACATTATCAGCATGACCTTCTTTAACCACTGCTGTGCCCAAAACTTTTTTTTACAGGAGAGTCAGTGTGTTTCCACTTCATCGACTGTCTTTTTGGCTCTTGTAGCAGCAAATCTATGTTTAATCCATTTGTAAAGGTTGGTTGGATTTTATGGCATATCAACCCTGGTAGGTTATTTAAAGCCAAATCCTCTTTATACATATAAATTTGATACATATGATTTGTCAACACTTTTTCTTGATAACATTTTTTAAACAGGCCTGAGCTCTTTCCAAACAGTTAAATGGTTTCAAGTATTGCTATGTAACAGTAACAATTTAAAATCAGTCATTTGTTTGCATACATTTGAATAAATATACATATGTGTTGGCAATTTCATTTTTAGATGAGTTAGAACTAATTTGTTTGCACAGGAGTATTGCTATTGTTTCTACACAGTTAAATGGTTTCAATTATCATCTAGCACTAATTCTGTTCAATATTAATCATTTGTTTGCACACAGTGAAGTGGTTACACGTCTTGCTATTCAACACTACTTATTCTATTCAACATTACTCATTCATTTGCCACAGTTAAATTGTTCCAAGTATTGATATGTATCACTAACAATTTAATTAAACATAAGTCATTTGTTTGCACACAGTTAAATGACCAAACGGTTCTATTTATAGCAACTCAATTTAGCATAAATCATTTGCTTGCATTCAGTTTAAATGTCAAATAGTTCTATTTGACCCATAGATAAGACTCTACCAGGTGCTACGACTCTGGACCAGAGTGGACCCGGGAGCAATAGAAATGAAGGGATACTCCACACTCCCTAAAGCTCCAGCATTACTGGAGTATCATATTCAGGACACTCATTGGTGGGGGGGGGTCTTAACCTCTAGAACTGGAGACTCACTATCAGATGCAGTATAGTGTCATGCCCAAGACTTCTGTTTTCTTTTTATGAGGGAAGGGGTTTTACCCCTCTGCGGGGGGTGGGGATATGGTCAGTGTATTCTAAATGATGAAAAATAAAAATTATCCTGAAATAACATTTTTCAAATTGAAAACCTTTGTTTTGTTTTTCCCTTCTCTAAACTTTTCATATTTCTTTTATTAATGTCTGTCGGTTTAAAAAGTAAAATTTTTGGTTCAATTTCCATTTCATTATCAGACTAACCCATGTTTTGTTCTTTTTTTTTACCCCCAGATATGACCAGTTACAATTATGATTTGGACTAGTGCACACTGTATTTGCTGGTGAATCAGTTTTTTAAGACTGGTAAATTTGTAATTGCTACACAGCATTTTGTGCTCATTTCATCTTATGTCAGAATGATGCTGTTCAGGATAGAAAACCAGTAATACTAAGGGGTTGAAAAATCTATTAAGAACAGCATCATTCTGACATAACATGAAGTGAGCATAAAAAGTCTTCAGTCCAGTAATTACAGATTAACCCATCTTAAAAAGATTTTTCAACAGCAAATGCACAGTTTGCACCAATCTAAGCCATCATTCTGATCGTATCAGGAAAAAAAAAAACAAAAAAAAACATGTAAGACATTAGCTAGATGGACCTCCCACTACCATTTGCCTAAGCTCACTGGCACCACAAGTTGACACTTTAAAATGCGGGAAGTATTTCTGCCACACCCTGTATTATCCTTCTGTTTTTGCTTAAACGATTTACATTGAAACTTTGATCAGTCAAGACAAATTAAGTGTACGATCCAAAAATCTATTTCAGCATTCTTCTCAAAAATCAAAGGAAAAACATGGATAATTTTAGCCAAATACTTTTTATCATCATACTGTTTTTTTTTTTATGTTTTGTTAAAGGAATCTATCTCACTTACATAACTGAAAGTTAGAAACTAGATTCTTGCTCAGTAACATTTTTTGAATACCTGACAAAAATATCTTAACACAAAATGTGATCATTACAAAATATTTCTTTTTTTGGCATTCTGTTCATAAACAAAATTCATAGACTAACCGACCTTGTCAGTGGAGGCACCAATTATCCACTGACACCAAAGGTCAAGGTTCAAACCTGGGTAAAAGTCTGTACGTTGAATGCAGATTTTTCAAATCAGAAAAGCCCTCTCCACTTGGAAGACTGATATAACTTCTACCTAAGCTCGGCTTAGTTTCAATGTTGCTCGGTAGAATGAAGCAAATCCTCAGGAATTTTTTAGACCTGATGCCAGTGTAAGCTTAGATGATAATTGCAGTACACTTATAATAGCATAATAGTAAACAAACTACTCTCAAAGACTATTGCGTTAATCCTCATTGGGTGATCCTTAGCTATGTCGGTTAGTTTAGTAAATATCTATAAACATATAAAAACACACAAGTATTTAGACGATGGGTAGTTATGCAGTAACTATTCAAATGTTATTTTAAAGGCCACAGACAAAATCTCTTTTATAAAACTCTTTTACTGTTTACATACAACTAAACAATAATCAGTGCTTGGTGTTTGAAAAGAAAGTTTAAATGTGTCCTTTCAGTTATTTTTGCCATGACATTATAAAAATCCATGATTTTAATCGCTGTATTTTACAAAAATCAAAGACTTTAATGGTTGTGAATACAAAGGCTTCAGTTTCTTTGTTTAATGGCATATCAATCTTCTGAAGGCGGATAGGGAGGCCCATACCTTTCCCAAAGGTATAAAGTCCGAAGTGAATGTAATAGTATGATTTGAGTTCAAATTTACTTACTATAATGTTAGTCTGAATGATTGTGTACCCAAAGATCCAAGATCTTAACGATTGCATACACAAAGATCCAAGCTCTTAAGGATTGCGTACACAAAGATCTAAGATCTTAATGATTGCGTACACAAAGATCCAAGATCTTAAGGATTGTGTATACAAAGATCCAAGATCTTAACGATTGTGTACACAAAGATCCAAGATCTTAAGGATTGCGTACACAAAGATCCAAGATCTTAACGATTGTGTACACAAAGATCCAAGCAGAGTACATCTGGTTTGAACCAGAGTTTTCCTTCTCCTTGACCAATTGTCATATAAAACCTATTATATCCTTAACTGGCAGAATAATTGGATTCATGCCTTTCCCAACAGTATCAGCAGTATGTGAAATGCAAACAGTCTACTCTAGGATTTGAATCTAGTCTATTCAAAATGGCACTAAACATTATGCTACACGTGCCTAAGGTTGGTAGTGTGTGGGACGGTAATGTAGAGATCAACTCCTTTCACTACCAGTGATCCTAATGCCCAGCTGTGTAACTGACGACAGTCAATCATGAAAACCCTCACTGTTAATGGGAGAGACAGTCACACATGAGACTTGGGGATTTTTGAAAAGGGTCAGTTAGTTACCATTGGGAGTGAACTTGATGATTTGGGAAAGAATAGATCTTTCCTTTACCCACTTGAAAATAACACTGCACATTTTTCTGTTTTGAAATGAGTCTAGTGGGTAGCTGTAACATCGGCAATAAAGTAAGAGGAATTTTTGTGTGACCACGTGTCTGACTTTTCCTTTCCTGATATAAACTTACTATTGCCATCTCTTCATCTTGTTGTCTTCAACATTCTTTTTTTAGATGCCTGCAACATTAAAGGATTGAAGGTTGTTTCCGAAAAGGTTGTCAAAGAAAAGTTGAGAAGACAAAGAGGGTGTCACTTGATCACAGTTTGAATCTACATTTATTAATATGCAAATAATTCAGACTGGCCATCACAGAGAGTTTCCAAACCTTCGTTCATAGGGAGAGGACTTCCTGTATCTTGTAAAGGAAAATAAAAGGGCCATCTAAAATGTGAAACATGTTCACTCTGTAATATATCAGGAATCTGATAGCTAGAACTCTAAACACCAACTTTTTCATCCTTCATTTCAATCTAAATCAACTTTAACCCCCACTTACGGGTCAAACTTCCGGATTTCCTCCCAGGGAGGAGATTGAGGGTGAACATTACACTGATCTTCCATAAACTGTCTTCATTAGTCAAAGCACAGCTGAACTTTTTTTATATGTGACCCAGTCGGCTGGGGCTGTAGAATACACTAACTGCATCTCTGCAAAGGGGTAAGACTTACTCCCAACAAGTGTCCTGGATATGACACTAAACAATCTGATTGTGAGGCTCCAATATTGCAGAAGGTTGGAGGTATGCAGAGTACCCCTTTATTATCATCACTCCCAGGTCCACTGTCTTGGAGTGGTAGCACCTGATAGGATCCTATCCATGGGTCTAATAAAACTGTTTCAAATTTAAACTGAGCACACACAAATGACTTATGCTAGATTGAATTGTTTGAAATACAAGTTTGATCATTTAACTGTGTGTAAACAAATGACGGATGCTTAATTGAATATCTAGTGTTAAATAGCAATACTTGAAAATATTTAACTGCGTGCAAACAAATGATTAATAATAAATAGAATGATTCAGATTAGAGAGAAATAAGTGAAACTATTTAACTAAAAGCAAAAAAAAAAAAAAAAAAAAAAAGAGCTGAGGCTCATTAAAGATATCTACAAAATGTTCACAAATTATATATATCTAATATATATGTATAAAAAGGATTTGATATTAAATAACCTAGAATGGTTGGTGTGCCATAAAACCAAACTTTTTGATATGGTTTGAAACTATATCATAGTATTTCTTTTAATGTTCCCCCATATCCTCAAATCTTTTAAATGAAAACTCAGTTTAGGAAATAAGTTGAACAGAGCTTGGTCTTGTGTTGATAGAGGGCCCAACCCTGTGTTTCACTAAAACATTTCAGTGAAAAGTATCCAGACTGGCTGCATAATTTTTTTCCTTTTTCTTAATTTGCACAGACTTATTTTTGTTATTGATTTGTCTTTCTCTCTTATCTGTATGCTTTTCAATTTCAGTTTGGTATCTATCAAACACTGTGTGTGTGTGTGTGCGTGCTTGTGAACAAATGCAAGAATACATTGGGAGAATGTCTAATTTATCTCATCTTACACAGTATCTGTTGTCATGTGACTAGCGACGAAACTGGACATTGGTCAAATCGAGAGAAGATAATATGCGATTAAAGAAAACATATCATGCAAGCCATTACAGCTAATGGGCCCATAATGGTTAGAGTGTTTGCTAATGATTCAGGAGACCAGGTTTCAATTACCGGGCAAGTATTAACAAAGACTAAAAAAATGGTATTTGATGCCTCCTTGCTTAACACTCAGTATTATAAGGTATGGTTCAAGAGTAAGTGGAGCAATCCAAGGAAAAAAGTTATGCATTCTCCTACAGCTTAGTGTAGTAGCTATTGAAAAGGGAGCCTTCAGGTCACCCTCGACAATGATCGACCAACTTACCCATAATTATGTAAAATCAGTTAAATTTTAAAATCAAAATATTTAAAGATTCAGTCTATTTTTTTTTTTATTATCACACTTCATATTCATATTTACCAACCCCTCCACTCGGGCAGGATATGACACAAGGTCAATTTTTAAGCAGAGTTTAACAGGTTTGAATTCAGAGTTTTCCTTCTCCTAGACTAGTTGCCTCACCAAGGCTGAAGAAACCAGTCTGCCCTACTATTTACCCATAGCTGGAGGGAGAATAATTGGATTCATACCTTTCCCAAGGGTATTAGTGCTATGTGAAAATGCAATCAGTCTCGTCCAGGATTTGAACTCGTGTCACCATGTCTATTTCCTACGACACTAACCATTACACCACAAGCACCTCCAGCCACACTTCCTATTCTAACCTGAAACTCAATTCCAATCACTTTATCAATTTTACTTGATCAATAGAAATCAAATACTCAATAAAAATCTATCATTCACTTCATTTGCAATGCCACTTTTTGTCTGTCATTTTGATTGATTTTAATGGCATGTCAAAGTGTTAATGGTTATTGTATGCTTAGAGGTTAGGGAATCATGTTCATCTTCACATTTTTTGTGTAGTTGTTTAAGAGTTTTGGGGGTTTTTTTGCACAGAGTAGTGTGATATCAAGTATTCCTATCTAAAACAAATAATTTGCACACAGTTGGATGGTTTCAAGTATTCCTATCTAATCCAAATAATTTGCACACAGTTGGATGGTTTCAGGTATTCCTATCTAATATAAATAATTTACACAGTTATATAGTTTCAGGTATTCCTATTTAATACAAATAATTTGCACACAGTTGTACGGTTTCAAGTATTTCTACTGAATACAGGATATTTTATACAAAATTACATGACTTCAAGTACCTATTTCTATTTAGTGATAATAATAGTAGGAAGAAAGACCAACCCTTTGGGTAGCAGTAAGAGGAAATCAAGTATTGAACGCATAAGAAAATAGAGGGTGGAGTTAATTATCGAAATCCAAATGTCGATAGCTCACCAACCCCCACCCCTCAGACATGGGAAATATATATAAGCAAGAGGGTTCGTCCCTCATAGGAGACCAGCAAAGACCAGCAAAAGGCAACAACTAAATTTCACCTTGCTCTGGACTTGCACCAAACTGCTCAGGATGGATATGCAGAGAAAGTCTAAAATAATACAACACATTGAAAGAGATAATGTGATATGCTGAGATAACTTTGCACCAGACTGTCCAGCTTGAGATAATGTGATCCTTTGAAATAGCCCTGACTCGCAAAGATAGAGAAACAAAGAGAAATTGAGATAATATGGTACTTTAGAGACCAATGCAAATCGGCTAACAGACTTTGATACTCTGAGTCTTGACCTTTTACCAGACTCCCTAACGCCAAGAGAAGCTGAGAGCTAATGACTGAAAAAAAGCAAACAATACCCTACTTGAAATCACCTTGTACCAGACTATCAAGGAATTGAGAGAAGCTTAAAGCTAAAAAGTGAGAAAGTCGATCATAACCACCACTTGAGATTGCCTTGTGGCAGACTATAGAAAGAAAGAAGAGGAAAGCATAAAAGTTATACAATAAATTGAGAGACCTTGTGCCTAACTTTGAATGCCTAGAAATTGTCTGACTGTTAATTTATGAATTAGGTCTCTGTCAATCACTACCGTCCTCCGAGAAAAGTGAATATATGTACGATTTTTAAAGATACATTTTTTTAACTAAATATTATTATTATTGTAACAAAGCCGCATCCTATCCCATCTGTTAGCATTTGACTTTACTTTCTTAATTGTGCGGTCTCCTCTGTCCACTCATCAACTGGCAACTCCAATTAGAGATTGATCTGCTGTCTGGATCAAAAACAGAAGGCCAGATATATAGATTGGATCAGTCATGACATCCGATGTCATAACCAGCCAAGCAGAAGGGTCAGTAGATTGAAAGTGGAATCACCCCAGGGTTTGGGGAAGGTGTGTGTACAACCACAATAATAATCCTTAGTAAATAATTATAGCTTCAAGCAAGTATTATTAATAAAATAACAGTTACATAGCATCAAGTCTTAATCTAATTCAAATGATTTTCAAACATATCCATTTGACCCCTAAATGGAACCCTATCAGTTTCTACCAACTTGAGTCAGAATGAAAAATGAAAGGGTACTCTACACTCCCCAAATCTCCAAAACTAGAGTTTCACTATCAGTTGTAGTTTAGTCACACCCAGGACACCTCTTTAGAGGACAAATCCTTACTCCCCTGCAGGGAATACAATCAGGTACTACCACCAAATCAGAAGGAAAAATGAAAGGGTACTCTATGCTCCCCAAATCTGGAGTCTAGCCGTCAGACACAGTTTCAGGTCATACTGAGAATACACTTTTTTTTTTTTTTAGGTGGGGGGGGGTGGATGAAGTCTTACTCCTCTGCAGGGGATACAATCAGCATATTCTAAAAGATTCACCAACAGAGCACCTGTCATTTTGGGACTTATCAAATTGATAAACTGAGAGTGACTTCATGATTAAAATTAGTTTATCAATTTGATAAGAAATTAAACTTTTTAATGAATTTTTATTAATTTGGACTCTTTTCCTCATCACTTGATAAAAAAGCAACAACAAAAATTTTTAAAGAAAAGAAAAAAAAATAATAATAAAATAAGAGAAAAAGAAAAGTTCACTTAATGTAAACCAACAGAATATGACTATCTGCTTGAAAAATGCTGGAAATCTGGCCAGGTGTGGGAAGTCTATTCCTCATTCAAGTGGTTGGTTGGGTCTTATGGCATATCAACCTTTGTAGGTTATTTAACGCCAAATCCATTTTTATGTAAATAATCTGTTCTATTGAAAACAGTTCAGTTTAGCATAAGTACACAGTTTAATTTTCAAAAACATTTCCATTTCAAACTATTCAAGCAGTTATATGTAACAATTCAGTTAAGTGTAAATACAGTTTTAATGTCGAAAAACAGTTCTATTTTTCAAGCTATTCAGTTTACTCAAACAATTCAGTTTAGTATAAGTATGCTGTTAGTTCTATTTAACCCATAGATGGAGCCCTATCAGGTGCTACCACTCCGGGCCAGAGTGGACCTGGGAGCAATGGCAATGAAGGAGTACTCTGCATTCCCCAAAGCTCCAGCACTACTGGAACCACACCATCAGATTGTTTAGTGTCATAACCAGGACACTCGTTAGGGGGGGGTCTTACCCCTCTGCAGAGAAGCAGTCAGTGTATTCTACAGCCCCAGCCGACTGGGCAATCATTCAAGTGGGATATGTGTCATAGTTTTATTATTATGATCTTTGGCATGTCTGACTTCTCATTGGTTTCATTTTAAAAAAAAAAAAAAAAAAAAGAATATATAAAGAGGATCTAAGATTGGGTAGTGGCTGTACTTGCATAGATTTAGCATTCCCACATTGTGACAGAAAACTAACAATGCTTATGATATCATGAGGTATTACTAGAGTGCTCTGGCTATTGGTTATGATGTTTAACTCTTGAAACGATACCTTATATTTGAAGATCATCTATAACCACCAAGGGAAGAACTGCAGTTATCTTTTAATTAATAATTGCAGGATATCATAATAATTTTAATTAAATCATACAATTTAGAGTGTTGTTGGTGGGTTGGGTTTAATGGCATATCAACCTTTGTAGGTTATTTAATGCCAAATCCATTTTTATACAAAAAATCAGTTCTATTTCAAACAATTCAGTTAAGCATGATTACACAGTTCAATTGTCAAAAACATTTTTATTTCAAACTATTCCATTAATTCAAACAATTCAGTTGAGTATGAGTACAGTTTTTGTCCACACACAGTCAAAACAGTTCTATTTCAAACAATTCAGTTTAGTGTAAGAATACAGTTTAGTTCTATTTGACCCATGGATAGGGCAATATCAAGTGCTACCACTCTGGGCCAGAGTGGACCTGGGAGCGATGGCAATGAAGGGGGTACTCTGCATTCCTCAAAGCTCCAGCATTACTGGAACCTTGCCATCAGATTGTTTAGTGTCATATCCAGGACACTCATTGGAGGAGGTTCTTACCCTCTGCAGAGGTGCAATCAGTGTATTCTACTATCCCAGCCAACTGAGCAAGAGGGTTTTTGACGAGAAGGGATGATGGTTTAGTTTATTTAATGGCATATCAACCTCTTATGGATTATTTAATGCTAAAATTTGATTCATTTGTAAGTTTTTTTTCCTATAATCCTAAGCATTTATATTTTCAACATTCTTTTGCAATTATTTGTTGCTTTTTAAAAATCAAACTTTTTTGGTTTATAAAAGTCATTGGTTTGTACCATCATGTTATAAAATATTCCTATTGAATTCATATAATTCGCATACAGTTATAGGGTTTTAAGTATTTCTATCCAATATCATATTTTCAAACAGATCTATTTGGTCCATAAATGGGACCCTAACAGGTACTACTTCTCCAGGTCAGAGGTGATCTGGGATGGTTTGGTTTGGTTTATTGGGTTTTATGGCATATCAACCTTTGTAGGTTATTTAATGCCAAATCCATTTTTAGGTAAATAATCTGTTCTATTTAAAATAATTCATTTTATCATAAGTACAGTTCAATTGTCAAAACATTTCTGTTTCAAACTATTCAAGCAGTTATATGTAACAATTCAGTTAAGTGTAAATACAGTTTTAACGTCGAAAAACAGTTCTATTTCAAATAATTCAGTCGAGCATAAGCACACAGTTTAAATGTAAGTACGGTTTAATTGTCAAAAACATTTCTATTTCAAGCTATTTAGTTTACTCAAACAATTCATTTTAGCATAAGTATGCTGCTAGTTCTATTTAAACCATAGATAGGGCCCTATCAGGTGCTACCACTCCGGGCTAGAGTGGACCTGGGAGCAATGGCAATGAAGAGGTACTCCGCATTCCCCAAAGCTCCAGCATTGCTGGAACCTCACCATCAGATTGCTTAGTGTCATATCCAGGACACTCGTTAGGGGGGTTCTTACCCTTCTGCAGTGGTACAATCAGTGTATTCTACAGCCCCCCCCCCAGCCGACTGGGCAAGTGGATCTGGGAGTAATGTCCATGAAGAGGATACTCTACACTTCTCAAAGTCAGGACTGGAGCCCCACCAGAAAAAGCATGTGCTATGATATACAAGAAAGATGTTAGTTTCTTTATATCTGAATGCAAAAAACATAAATTGTAACTAAAATAACCAAGAGAAAAGGATATAAAATTCCGTTAATCTGAAAAACTTGATTTTGATTTGTTTTTTGGCTTTTTTTTTTTTTTTTAACTTTGAGCAGTAGAATCTGAAGATAAAAATCCAGACGCAATCGTCTGCTAGCTGAGCCTGTTAATCATTATACCATGCAAGATGGCCAAGTGGTCATTTAAGAAATTTAGCATTTAGCTTAGTTTAGTACAAAGCTAGAACAGTATGGAGCACCAAGTGAGAATCATGCTCACTATCAATGATCTGTTAGTCTAGTTTACTTAACATAGCATATAAAAACTAAATAGGGGGAAAAGAAACAACATTTGTAACTAAATTTTTGGGGGGGGGTCAAATTTGCATCTTAGAGCAAAAAGTAAAGAAAAAAAACATTCTAATTAGTTGATTAATATTAACAGCAAGTCAATCTGTCTGCCAAAAGGTTAGGGAATTGCATTCATTGTACATTCATATTAACATTTTTTCTTGAGTTGTTTCTTGGGATTTTCTCTTTAACAGTCCTAATAAATAGAATAATCTTTGAACAGTTATATGGTTTCAAGTATTTCCATCAAATACTATCAATTTTCAAACAAATCTATTTGACCTATAGATTGGAACCTAACAGGTACAACCACTCCAGATCAAAGTGGACCGGGGAGTAATGGCAATGAAGATGTACTCTACACTCCTCAGACTTCCAGATGTAATAGACTGGAGTTAAAATTACCATACATACAATACAAAAATTAACACATGAACTTTATTTTTTGTATTTTTTTTTTAATTTAGTTATGTTTTATTATTAAGATTAAGCAGTTTGGGGTTTTTTTTTAACTTTTCTAATTGTTAAGAGATGATATTTTTATTATCATGTTTATTTTACTTAACCAGATAAAAGATACCCTTCCATCTCATTGCCAAACTTTTCCCTGTATAAATGGGCAAAACAATAAAAAAGATTGAGTCATCAATCTTTGGTGGGTAACCAGTCGAAGAGAAAACTGAAGAGTCTGACATTGGGTTCAATTTTGTTTCCATTACAACAATAACAGTAATTAATATTAACCTTTGCTCTTTCTTTGGGCATGGAAGGGGGGGACCAGCCACATGAGTAATTGCCAATGATCCATACAACCTTAAAAAGGCCTCTGCATCTACATCCAAGTGCAGATATCAAAAGAAATGTGACCAACAGATCTATTTCATTAGTTTGGATGAGTTTCTTAATCTTTTTATTGTTTTTAATTATGATGCTTTATAGTGATCTATTCTTCTTCAGCTGTTGAATGAGTAACATGTATTTACCCAACCCCTCCACCACAGGTAGTGACACAAGGCCAATTTCTAAGTGGAGCAAAGTTGGTTTTAATTCAGAATTTTCTGGTTGCCTTACTTGCTAGAGAACCCAGTCTGCCTTACTATTTACTCATAGCTGGGGAGAGAAAACACAGATTCATGCCTTTCCCAAGAACATTAGCACGACGTGAAATGCAAATAGCCTCATCCAGGGTTTGAACTCAGATCACCAATTCCATTTTGATAACTATAAACTAAGAAGACCACCTTGTTAAACAAGTAGTAAAGTAAGTTATGGCGACCTGAAGGCTACCTTTTCAATAGCTACTACACTAAGGTGTAGGTAAGGATGCTACTCCTTCCCTTGGATTTGTACACTTACCCTTGATCCATACCTTATAATGCCAAGTGTTGAGTCTTTGGTATGACTCGACCAAAGATTGAACCCTGGTCTCCTGGCCCATTGGCAAACACTCTAACCATCATACCAATGGGCTGGTTGAGTAGTAAGTAAGTAAGTTGGTGACCTTAGTCGAGGACGACCCGAAGGCTCCCTTTTCGATAGCTACTACACTGAGGTGCAGGGGAGGGCGCTACTCCTTACCCCGGATTGCTCCACTTTACCCTTGATATGTACCTTATAATGCTGAGTTAAGCAAGGAGGTATCAAGTACCATTTTTTAAGTCTTTAGTATGACTCGACCTGGGACTGAACCCCAGTCTCCTGGACCATTGGCAAACACTACCTGCTAGGCCAATGAGTAATACTCGTGAATTACTTTGAAATTCCAAAATGAAATATTTTTATATTTTTTTAACAACTAAAGAATATTCCAGATAACCTTGTCTTTTTCTCTCTTCTCAATTATATGAATATCTGCGTGATGCTTGTAAAATCCAAGATGTACAGAGTACAATTCGCAACAAGGATTATATCTCCTCTTCACTCCCCTCTTACTAAAAAAAAAAAAAAAAAAAAAAATACAAATCAGAGAGAAGATACAATAGGAAGCTTCAAAGAACATTTACAAACAAAGGGAGGGGGGATACCATGGCACCAGGGTACAAAAGAGGTGACAGACATTGAACACACCCTGTTTATTAGTTCTTTCTACCTCCACCTTTAATCTTACCCATCTCCTCTCAAACAAACGAGGCCTCTACTCAACCTGACCCCAAAATCTTGGATAAGAGCCAAAAAGGAAAACAGGAAGTATTACCAAACAACAGATTTTCCAAGAAATGCCACCACTGCTAGCTGTTCTAGCCAGACTTGTTAGAGTATGGCTATAGTCAGAGCAGGGTGGGATAGAGAAGGAATACAAAAAAAAAACTATTAACTCGTGTGTGTGTGTGTGTGTAAATGAACAGATGTCTAGTAAATACTGATTTGAAACAAACTGACTCATCTTAGGAAAAGAGTATGAAAAACTTGAGTTTGAGTTTTATTTAATGGCATATCAACCTCTGTGAGTCATTTAATGCCAGAAGTGTTATTTTTCTTTTGTGCATGTTTTAGGTTTTAAGGTATGAGTTTTAGTTATGTTTTATTATATTTGACTAGATTTTGACGAGGAGATTGATTTCTTTTAGAAAGCTTAAGATTTCCTCTGGTTTGGAGTTTTTGAAGAGGTTCTTTAAATTATTTGTTTGGTAATATTTTGGGCGAATTTTACTAAAACTGTAATAGTTTATGAGAATGTGTTTGACTGTAAGAGGTATTTTGCATGTTAGACATACTGGGAAAAACTTGCTTTAAATCTACAAATTAGTTTTATGGTCGAGAATGAAAAATAGCATAATGCTAAAACAATACTTAATATGACCATTTCTACTTAAGAAACATTTCATAGATTATGGCTAAAACCTACACTTTTCATAGATTATGGCTAAAACCTACACTTTTCATAGATTATGGCTAAAACCTACACTTTTCATAGATTATGGCTAAAACCTACACTTTTCATAGATTATGGCTAAAACCTACACTTTTCATAGATTATGGCTAAAACACATACTTTCAAAGATATGGGATTACAACATACTCTTTCAGAGATTAAGGTTGGTTGGTTATTTTGTATCAACCCTTTTTGGGTCATTTCAAAGATATTGGGCCCCATAGATTAAGGATAAAATAAATTTTAACCCTATGAATTCAAAATCTGATTTTTTTTAATGAAACAAAAATAATATACTGCATACACTTGTATATAAGCTAACCTTTGATTTATAATCATGAAATGCTTAATAGAATTCATTTTTGTAGTTAAGACTTGTCTTAGTCCTTCACATTATACGCAAATTCAAATCTGACAAAAAAATTCTGTAATACCAACATTGGACATTGAAAAAGATTAAGAAAAAGGTTCAACACTGGATGTATCAACCTGAAGATGGCAGGAGAATTGATTGGCTATAAATCTTTGAATGCATACAAATATAAAATCATATGAAGAACAAAACCATCAACAAGATGCTATATACGGACATTGTAACGTTGGCTCACCAACCCAGCACTACCTTGAATATCAACAGGTGTTTCATTTCTCAAATACAAGACAGATCCATGGTTTCCAAATATGAAAAATTTATTGACTGACTGTAACCATACAGCAGTCGACCATTGAAACATGAGAAAGAGTAAAAGATATTTTAGTTCTTACATAGAAATGTAAACGAATAAAATACACGACTGATTCCTTCACCCTGTTTGTCCCTTCGTCCCAGAGAGCTGGAATCTCTGAACTCAACTGACTGACTCCGAGTCTGAACTCCCCAAACTAAACGACTCTGCTAATATAATATCTCTTAATTATTCCATTTACCAATGATATAAGAACATGTGTTTTTAACTTTCCATGCCCAATAGCTAAATCAGCTGTCATTGAATTCAAAATGTGTTTATTTTAAACATCTGGTCTCTCCACAGATTTCAGAACAATGACTGGCTGACTATTGTCCTATATCTTGCGATATATGCACACTTATGATTTTTGAAACTCACACTTCCATTCAAAGTTTTTAACTAAGTTCCAATTTATTGGTAGAAATAAAATAATTAACTAATATGACTAATTATAATCCTTAATTATATCACAACATATGGTCATCTGAAGGCGGTTGGAGGATTGACTGGCTGAAAAACTATGAATAATTACTGGCTGAATCAAAAACAGAACAAGATACACATGACAATACACCTAAAAATGTTGGAACATAAATCAGCTGGCAAAAAAAAAAAGAAAAGAAAAAATTAGAATGCATGTAAGAATAATCAAAAATAAAATTGGGAAATATTAGGAAATCCTCTTAAATCTGAGGAAGGAAAAAAAAGTCTTTAATTACCTTTGATTTCTTCAACTCCCATCTGGGTGGCTTGAGATATTGAAGGGCATTATTTACACCTGATGGACTAAAAAAGACCAGATATTCGGATTGGCCTTTCTGTAAAAGAAGAATTATTAGCAGCAACATAATTGTGAATTGAAAATTTTGGTTCTAATTCAATATATATATACATTCTTGCATCAGAGGAATGACAAAAAATATTTATGTACAAACAGAAAACACACTTAATCTCCATTAATTTTTAGTTGCTCCTGTATAATGAAACCAACAATTTTAATATATTTACCCAATATGATATCCCTATTTAACAATACTTTCATTCCTGACCTCTGACAATCTCTTTCTTATTGACTTTCAGTGAATTTCTACAATAAAATCACTTACATTATATAATGTAAATATATAAATTCATTGTAAATGATTTTATTATAGAAATCCATTGAAAGTATATGTGTTGGTTTCATTTTATCAAAATCAACATAAACAAAATTTAGATGATACATCACATATTCAGATAACCTGATGACAGTTTAATATAAAAACTGAAACGTTTAATGTTGGCAAATAATTCAACTATAAATAAAATCTTTCTGAATACCTTCTTTTTACACATTTCTACATTTATATACATATGTGAATATGAAAGATGAAAAATCAAAACATTCAGCGAATGTCTTATTTATATGAAATGTAACAATGTTTCAATTTTTACAACAGTCTTCAGGTATTCAGTTATTGAGGTTTCATTTTGAAACAAAAAAAAATTAGAAAAAATTTCTTAGTGCTTTTCAATGTTAATAGTGTTTATTCCAAACTAGACTGATGTCATTTTTATATTTGAAAAAAAAATTTTTTAAATCACTTTATAGTCGGGAAATAATAACAAAAATAATGAATGTAAGAATAATCTAGTTATAATTAATAAAATCTCATCTAAATAAGAAATATTGTAACTATTTAGAAATAATTCAACCAAGGGAGAGAATTTAATAGAATTTGGTTGGCTGGTTGTTTTGTTTAACAATGTATCAACCCTTTTTGGGTCGTTTCATGCCAAATTGAATTTCACACAATTCAGTTCACTATAAGTATGGTTTTTGCTTACAAACAGTTAAATGATAAACAGTTCAGTTAAATGTCAAAACAGTTCTATTTTAAACAATTTAGTTTAGTATAAGTGTGCAGTTTAAATGTAAATACAGAGTTTAATTGTCAAAAACAGTTCCATTTCAAACAATTCAGTTTAGCATAAGTACACAGCTTAGTTCTATTAAACCTATAGATAGTATCCTATCAGGTGCTACCACTCCAGGTCAGAGTGAACCTGGGAGTAATGGCAATGAAAGGGTACTCCGCATTCCCCAAAGCACTAGCATTACTAGAACTTCACCATCAGATTATTTAGTGTCATATCAGGACACTCATTTGGGAGGAGGAGTCTTACCCCTCTGCAGAGAAGCAGTCAGTGTATTTTATAGCCCCGGCCAACTGGACAATAATAGAATTTACTCTTTGTTTGAAAATAGTAAAATTAGAAATAATGTTAGATTAAACCATCTTTCTGTGTTGATTATTATGGATTTTAACGAACATTTTGGAATCTTTAGAATTAAAACTACGTTTGGTTTCTAAATTATATTGAACTAATGCATTATGGAAATCATCTAAAATCTCAGAGGCGTGCAGAAATAGATTTTTTTGATCATCCTACAAGTTTCACCAATGTCAATTTTGTAACACATATCACAAGAGTTAGCATATACGCCAGCTTCTGATGTCATTTCATTCTTATCAATTATTATATAAATAATTGTTTTAGAAGAGTTTCTAGCAGTTTGGATACCAAGCTTGTTTAGATAGTTTGTTTTTTTTCAATGATGCATGCGGTTGACTTAGTTGGTGTTATGATATCTATGAAATGAAGGAGGCATTTATGGCGTGATGGATACCATTACAAGAAAATGGATATGAAAATCCAAGTTCAAATCCTGGACAAGATTGCATTTCACACAGTACTAATATAAGGTATAAATCCAATTATTCTCATTCCAGCTATGGGTAAATAGTAGGCCAGATTGGGCTCTTTAACCTTGGCATGGCAACCAGTCAAAGAAAAAGAAATTTCTGAATTCAAACCTTTTAAACTGTAGGGAAAATCATAACTTACCTGACTAGCGTGTGGACATGTTTTGTAGGGTTCAGTCGCTTAACAAAAAAAAAAGCTAAAATGGTGGCACACGGTCACTTTTATATTTGATTATCTCATGTGAGTAACACAGACTTTCGCCGTTCCTATGCAAATGAGACGATGCCAGGTATATAAAAGGAATCATGGAAGGAACGGTGGGGTGAGTTCGAAGAAGGCGTGTTGCTTAGGCAGACACATGCAACAGGGGTTGAGTAAATACATATACACAAGGATGCACTCATGTTATAATGGTTATTCAAAGGAAATGGACATTGTGATACAAGTTCAAATCCTGGACAGGACTGTTTGCATTTTCACATAGCACTAATACTCTTGGGAAAAGTATGAATCCAATTCTTCTTCCAGCAATGGATAAATAGTAGGGCAGACTGAGCTCTTTAAGCTTGGTATATCAACCAATTTAGGAGAAGGAAAACTGAATTCTAACCTGTTAAACTCTGCTTAAAAATTTAACTAATGTCATATCCTGCTCATTTAGAGGGGTTGGGTAAATATACATAATATCTACATAATACATTATTATTAGAAATATTGGTTAAGCTCTCAATAAAGTTTATATTATTCTTTCATTTGTGATTATTAAAATTTTTTATTTTAGGATGTTGTATAAAAGATCAAAGATATTGAAGTAGTTGTCTAAATTTCTGAGACGAAGCTTGATGATTTTTATCATTAAGGGTTTTCGGACTGTTGTCTTCATCTTTATTATTACTTCCACAACGTTTCAGCCGATATGTCCTCCGGCGTTTGTCGAACTCGGGAACCTTCACAGAACTTCAAACTATGTCCTTTATTGAATCCATGAGGGTTGTCTTTTCTGATTCCATTAGCCATAACCGGGCACAAGTGTTGAGTATTCCTGTATTGTTACTCGCATGTACGGAGGATTGAACCTACAACCTTCAGATGATTGTCTCCTTAGAAGCTTAGGGAATCAACGCCTATAACTGTTACGCCATGTGTCCTGCTGGACAATTCAGAGTGAATTTTTGGGACTTATAAACTTAATGTTCTTACGTGACTAGAATTACTACTATTATGTATGATTTTTTACCTGTGCTCATAATCAGATTTTTTTTTTTTTTTTTGAAGTAGTGCAAAGAAATTTTCTATATAATAGAGTTCATCATTTTAAAATTTTGGGGGCTACAAATTCCAAGGGCTCTATGATAGAGGAATACAAATTCCAAGATTTATTTTTCATATTTATATCATTTATTGAGTAAATTGCGAGAATTTTTGACATTACAGATGGTGCCTAGAAGAGGAGTTAATATTTTGGCAAAAAACCTCGACAATTTTAAGGACAAGTGTAAAACAGAAATGATTGATCTAAAAAGAGTGACAGGTTTTTGAGTTTTACAAAGAGATGTACATAAAGTAAAGTTGGTGACTGAAGTCAAGGGCTCCCCTTTTGATAGCTACTACACTGAGGAGAAAGGGCCACTCCTTTCCCTGGACTACTCCACTTTACCCTTGATACATACCTTATAATGCTGAAGGTTAATCAAGGAGGTATCAAGTATAATTTTTTTTTTTGAGTCTTTAGTATGACTCAACCTGAGACTGAACCATATATATATATATATATAAATATATTTAAGGTAAATATGTAAATGAATAGTTCGTGATTTCATTATAGAAATACATTGAATGTGTGTGTGTGTATACACATACACGAATGTGCATACAGAATATGGTAGAAAAACCTCCCACATCTTAAAATCACCAATGTGGTACAAGTGAATTTAAGCAAGTGGTGCACACCATGCACTTGCTGTTAAAATATTTTTAAAACTAGTAAATCTGTAATTGCAACACAGAGAGCTTTTTATGCTCATTTCATTGGAATAATACTGTTCTGGATAGAAAATTGACACTGCTAAGAGTTGAAATTTCATAATGCGATAGAAGTGAGCAAAACCATTTGTTGTTGTAAAGATGAAGGTGCAGTTGAGGACAGGACGATAATCAGATGATTTAAGAAATTTTGCTCAGCTTACAGGAATCTCAATGATTAGGCAAGGTGAGGTAGGCCTAAGGCCATGCGCCTGGCCATAGAATCAAATCTGGCAAGGTGAGGTAGGCCTAAGGCCATGCTCCTGGCCATAGAATCAAATCTGGCAAGTAACACTAAGAGAATATCAGGTAAGATCAGCATCTCACATTCCAGTAAGGTTCATCACTTTCACGACCTTGACAAAAGCAACACGAACTACAGAATTGTGCCTCACATTGCCAAAATATTGCAAAACTTTTGATTCACCCAAATGTTTTGAGTAAGTGAATAGAGTTAATAATATTAATAGGTTAAAACATTAACCTTTGATTGTTTTTTATGATTGGTTAAAAAAAAAAAAAAAATTGATGAAAAATATTAATTTCAGGAAAATATCCGAAGGGTAAAAAAAAAAAAAAAAAAAAAAAAATGGATCCATATTGATATTTCATTTCACAGAAGAATTTGACAAAGACCATTTTAAGAAAATGGTTTGGTTTTTATGCAGAAGGTAAAGAATGGAAATCCTTATAAAATGTTCTAAAAATATATAGATATATATATTTACCTTATCTCGAAGGATGCTATCAATATCCATCTGTAATTCTGGGTTTGGCAATGTTTCGTAAATGTCCAATTCATCAACTGAAATATCTGAGTGGACAAATAAAAAAAAAATTTTCTTATATTTTTCATCACTTTAATCAAATTAAAAAAAAAAATTACTGGAACTTCAAACTTTTGAATAAGAAAAACAAAAAGAACAATTTTCATGTTTTATATTGTATCATTAAAAAAATTTGATATCCTTCAACCATTTAAATAAAATTTTGTCCGAATTTAATACTTTAATCTTAATTCACGCTACTAAGATGTTCACAGGGGATATTCAATCATGAAAATTACACTAAAAAGCAACAATAAAAAGAAGAAAGGAATTGGGAATTAAATTATCATATTAATTGATTTTAATGGTATGCTAACCCATCAAGAGTGGACCTGGGAGTAATGATAATAAAGGAGTACTCCATACTCCCTAGTTCTTCAGAAGTGTAGCCTCACCATCAGATGCAGTTTAATTCCATATTCAAGTGAAGGAATCACATTCATTGTACATTCATAATTACATTTTTTTGTTTCTTGCAGAGGTTTTATTTTGCACACGGTCCTGTCAAATACAAATGAAGTTTAAACATATCTATTTGACCAATAGATAGGAAACTAACAGATAAGGTCAGAGTGGACCAGGGAGTAATTACAATCAAGCGGTACCTCCTCACCTCCCAAGAGCTTCGAAAGTAGAGCATCGCCATCAGATGCAGTTTAATCTCATACCCAGACACACACCTTTTTTGGGGGGAGGATCTTGCCCTTACTAACAGAATCTGCACTCTGAATCACCACTTTAGAATTATTAAAGTAACTAGCTAAAATATTGGTACGAGTTCAGTTAGAAATCTTTTTTTTTTGTTTCATTCCTTTTTCACACAACTCATTTTAACTGTCAGCAAACATATTTGACCCAAAAAGATTATTATAAAAAGCAGAAATAAGAAAAATAATAGAAAATCCAAGAATGAATAATCAAAATTCTTCATCTCTGAATTTAAATTATTTAGAAATTGTTGGCGGCAAAATTTATGAATATTAATTCTAACTAATGTCAGCAGTCAAAAACAAACTGGAGGATTTATTTAATAGTGTCCGTCTCGTCAAGTCTTTATTTAATACTGTCCTGATACTCTCCAAGTCCTAATTTACCAGATCATCTAGGGTTTTTTTTCAATCTGAACAAAATTCCTTGACCAATCTGGTTACTGTACTGTGATCAACTTGACCTTTCACACAACAAATGTTTTTGATTGCTTCCATGGCTACGTTCAAACTCATAAAATATAAGTTCCAGAATTAGACATTACACATTCATCAGTGCAATTTTCAAATCCCATACTGAGCAATGCACAACGTGCCAGCACACCAACTACCATGATACTACCGACATGTACCTTCCACGGCTTGAACTGCTTCAATCACGTGATATACATACCACAAACTCGCATGTACTACCAAAATATTGCAAAACTTTTGACTCACCCTACTATTTATCTCTAGAAAATTGTTTTATTTTTAATGTTATATTTTGTAAAAAGCAAAAAAAAAGACATGAAAAGATGTGTTGCCTGTTTTTTTTAATAGTTTCATTTACTTATTTCTACTGCAACTGCAAACATTATACAAAGCCAAACTTTCAGGAATAATGACAACCATTTTCTACTGTAAAATCATGAGCACTTACTCAGCAACTGCACTAATGTACATTCAGAGGCGGGGAATGCAAATATCACCATACCTATATAAGCATAGAAGCGGTCCGTCATATTCGTAGAAAGTGGACGCAGCGAGCCAAGTCAGATTGTGAATGAGGCCGTCATTTGGATTTTACATAGCACTAATACTCTCATAAAAGGGTATGAATCTACTATTCTCCCTCTAAATATAGATAATTTGTTGGGCAAATTAGATACTTTGGTATGACAACCAGTCTAGGAGAAGGAAAGGTTGGGCCAGGCTATTCCTATACAAGACATGTTACATGATTAACAGCCCCCAACAACCAAACCAGGATATTGGACCAAGAAGAAATGGAATTGTCTTTAACTGCCAGAAGATCATAATAAAGTGTCATCATCATCATGTCGTGCCACTAGCACGGATATCCCTGACCCTCTCGCGCCATTTCTCCCAATCGTTCATCGCCTTTGGCAGGTCTTTAGGGCTACATTCCGTATCCTCACATAGCTGCTGTATGTAGGTTCGAGCTGGTCGTCCTACTTTTGCTCGGCCATATGCAGGGGTCCATAGGAGTACATCACTTATGAGCTCATCTCCACTTCTCCAGCAGTGTCCAGCATGTTTTGTTCGTCTAACTTGGATAGTTTTCATGATGGGAGGCAGGTGGCCGTATAGTTGGTGTTTTGTGGGGTGTTGCTGCCAGGACTTGTTCAATATTATTCGCAACATTCTTGTGTAATTGCCGTCTAGCTTCTCCAGCCGTTAGTGTGAAACAACATTTTGATAGTGATAAGAGATTAAATTGCTCTATCAATTTAATATTGAACACTTTTAGTTTTTATAAACTGCTGGTTAGTAAATTTTATTGTTTAATTGACAATATTACGTGTGGAGGAGTTGATTAAATATATACATTGTGTAATTATATATAAATTAGTGGCAACTCTGGGTCAGCAATGTTACTTGGGCTGATATTTTGAACTCTGGGTCAGCAATGTTACTTGGGCTGATATTTTGAACTCTGGGTCAGCAATGTTACTTGGGCTGATATTTTGAACTCTGGGTCAGCAATGTTACTTGGGCCGATATTTTGAACTCTGGGTCAGCAATGTTACTTGGGCCGATATTTTGAACTCTGGGTCAGCAATGTTACTTGGGCCGATATTTTGAACTCTGGGTCAGCAATGTTACTTGGGCTGATATTTTGAACTCTGGGTCAGCAATGTTACTTGGGCTGATATTTTGAACACCAATTTCAATATAGATAATTTAGAATAAGAATTTAAGCATCCAACTACATTTTTCTTTCGAAGCAATTCATCAAATCTTAATATTTGTCTGGGTTTTATGGCATATCAACCTTTGTAGGTTATTTAATGCCAAATCCATTTTTATACATATAAACAGTTCTATTTCAAGCTATTCACAGAACTGTTTTTGATAAACTGTGTACTTATGCTAGACTGAATTGTTTGAAATAGAACTGTTTTTGACAAACTATTTCAAGCTATTCAGTTTAGTCAAAAATAGTTCTATTTCAAGCAATTCAGTTTAGCATAAGTATGCAGTTTAGTTCTATTTGACCCATAGATAGGACCCTATCAGATGCTACCACTCCGGACCAGAGTGGACCTGGGAGCAATGACAATGAAGGGGTGCTCCACATTCCCTGGAACTTCAGCATCAGATTGCTTACTGTCATAATCAGGACACTCATTGGTGGGGGAGTCTTACCCTGCTGCAGAAAAGCAGTCGGTGTATTCTACAGCCCCAGCCAACTGGGCAACACAACTGATCATTCTACAAAAAACAAAATAATACTTTCTGAATACAATTCATCAAATCTCAGTACTGATGTAGGATTGCACAGCTGATACTTGACAACTGACTAGTCTACAAAAAACAATATTTGTGACACTATATACAGACTTAGATCTCTGTGTGTGTGTGTGGTTTCACTATGGGTGTGTAAGTGTATGTCCATATGGGTGCCCAAGACTTTTATTATCACACCTTTAAGGGTCTCCAGCAAACTTGTCTGCCATTTGTTTTTATGTCTAGTCTTGACTGGCCAAAAGTCCGGAATGTTTGTCTCAGCAAATATATACAAGAGGGTCAAGTTGGGAAGAGGGAGTCTGTTACTAGAAGAGGTAAGAGGCAGACATAGAATGATAGAGATAGTGAAGAGAGAGTGGGAAACAGAGTCAGAGGCACGAGCAGAACAGGGAAAAGGAAAAAGGTGCAGAGGTTCAACCAGATACTTGGGACCATAGATGGGCTGAGAGAACAGATACAGAAGAGACTGGTGGAGATACCAGAGAATGGACAACAGAAACAGACAGACAAGAGAGGACCAGAGAAATAGAAAGCTAAAGATCTAATAATTTTTAGTCTTTACTAAAAAGATCTACAAAGCCAAAAGTGAGGACGCCACAAACCGTCATTTCTTTCACATGAACTTCTCGTTAAACATTTATTCCAATTTTTCCCTTGGTTGTCCATTAGTATTCCCACATATTTTCTAAATACAATTCATCAAATCGCTGTACTAATGTTGAATTGCACAGCTAATACTTGACAACAGACCATTCAAGAAAAGCCAAAATGAAATTTTCTCTTTATATAATATATATTTATGTCAATGATTGATTCAAATGGAATATAAAACCATCTAGGGTTATTTCCTACATAGAAGTTATGGAATAGTAATCGTTGTACATTTACATTTTTGTGAAAATGTATGGGGTTTTTTTGGTGTTTTTGTACATGGTCCCAATCAAATAGATCATTTTCAAACAGATCTAGTTGACCAATAGATGGAACCTTAATGTATACACATGCAAATAGCCACATACGTACATGTATTCTTACTCATTATAGTCAATCCTTTTAGAACAGAAAACCTGCTGAATAGGTTTGAATAAGTTTCTTTATTTTAATGGCATAACAACCTTCAAGAGTTATTCAATCCCAAATTCTTACTTTTAGAACAGAAGTGGTATTATTTAACTCATAACTGGGAATGTAATGGGGTTCATACCTTTCCGAAAGGTATTAGTGACAAAGTGAATCTAAAATTGCACCAAGAGTTTGAACTTGCAATATTTTATGAAAACTTCAACAAAAATTCACAATTTCTTTATTTGTTCAGAGAATACAATATGTCATTAGGAGTGCAGTGTCAGAATTTGTATTGTTTGGAATCAAGTGGTAGTTAGGAAGTAGGGTTAGGTATATATATATATATATATATATATATATATATATATACACACACACACACACATATAGGTGCATATGATAATTAAGACTGAAGACAATGTTTGCATCTATTATGCTTTCAAGGATTTTAATGCAATTTTTTTCTTTTTCTTCCCCACTGTTATCTGTCTCAGCCGCTGATCCCCACTCCACCCAGCATCCATCCACTTTCCTGACTGCCCAGTCTGGCCTGGGCTGGGTGCCTGATCATTCTCATTTCAACCTCGTTTGTTTGATAAGTCGTCAGATTTGGAAACAAGGTTTGGCTCAGAAATCTTGGTCGGCCAACAGACAAGATGTGGCAGCAAGATTACCATTTTGGAATTGGTTCAAGTTTTTCTGGATATGAGCTGCAAGTGTGTCTATGGAGATTATATATATATATATATATATATAATTTATATTAAAAAGTGTAAAAAACAAACAAGTAATCATTGTCTGGCAGTCTTTCCGGCAACAGTGCTCAATATCCACAATAGAGTTATTTGTATATTAGATTTTAAAATGCAAACATATCAATTTATCTATGTCTTCATTTTTTAATGTAAGAGCATCTTCTTTAATATAAGGAGGTTTATTATTTTGAATTGCTTAACAGCCTTTACTTTCAGATACTAAAGTGAATTTAAAGAAAAAAAATCTTTCATTATTGTAATTGAAAAGATGAAACTGACAGATTCAACATAGATGTGTGCTTTTAAAATGATATCTGTATGTGTGCATATATATATTACACAAACACAACATGCACACTATATATATATATATATATATATATATATATATATACGCACATTTTTTAAAAAAATATAAAAATTTATATATACACACCCATGTACACATATTTATAGACATACACACACATACATATATATATATACACACACAAATACATAAACACGCATATATACAGACACACACACATATATATATATATATATATATATATACACACACACACACAAATATAGGTATATAAATACGCACACATATAAAATATATATAAAATTCATATATGCATACACACACACATATATATATATATATATATAAAAATCACACAGAAATACATACAAGGCTCAGTAAATAAGTTTCCATTTTTTCGCGTGGGCACTTTTATTGATAATACACACATGAAACTCTAGTCCCCTTCAAAGTAATCTCCTTCGGCTACAATGCACTTGTTGTACTGTTCCAACAACTTCTGGAACGCCCCATGGAAGTCCTCTTGTGTGAGCGTGTCAATGACCTTCATCACAGCCTCTTTAATCTCCTCAATTGTCCCATAACGACAGCCTCTGAGCTTAGGGAATTACCAAAAGTCACAGGGAGCAAGGTCTGGACTATAGGGAGGGTGAGGAACTGTGTTGATGCCCATCTTGGTCAAAGTCTGTGACAAGGATGGAGTTGTGGACTGGTGCATTGTTCTGGTGGAAATACCACTGACCCGATTTGAAGAGTGCTGGCCTCTTCCGATGGAATCTCTTCCTGAGCTCTCTTAAAACCTTAACATAGTATTCCTTGTTGACTGTCTGTCCAGTGGGAACCCAGTGCATGTAGATCATGCCAGTGCTGTCAAAAAAAGGGATCATTAAATGTTTGTGGGTGGATTTGCTCTGTCTGGCCTTCTTGAGTCTGGGAGAGCCAGCATGCTTCCACTGGGAACTCTGTCTCTTGGTCTCCGGGTCATAGCAGTAGATCCAGCTTTCATTGCAGGTCACCTGAGCACCAAGAACTGCGGGATCTGAATTGATCAGCTCGGCCATTTCCCTGCTGTCATGACAATGTCTTTCTTTCTGATCTTCTCTGAGCACACTTGGGACAAACTTGGTGCAAATCTTCCACATCTTCAGTTCCTTGTGAATAATTGTGTGTACAGTTCCCACACTGACATCAAACTGTGCACTTATTGTCTCTATAGACACATTCCTTATCCATGGAATTCTTTATTTGGCCAATCAACTCTGGTGTTCTGACTTCCTTACTCCTCCCACACATCTCATCATCCCTCACAGACTCCCTGCCTTCCTTGAATCTCTTATGCCACTCAAAAACTGATGCTCAATTCAAGCAAGATGGTTGAAAAGCAGTTTGAAGCATTCCATACATTTCTGTAGCATTTTTTCCAAATTAAAAAAAAACAAAAAAACACTAAGGTGGGGGGGTAGTAGTAGCAATGAGCAGATTGCTAGAGACTAATTACATTCAATCCCAACAAACAATCCCTCTGTTTACAGAGGGAAGATTGATGGGATCGAACGTAAAGAGTCTCTAACACTTTGAGATGAAAAAGCGAATGTGACCAACTCAGAATACTGAATCGGTCAATCAGTTGAAGTCTGCAACACATTCCCTACTATTTATCATGTGCTCCACTATAGAGGGTTTTTTTTCTCCATTCCACTACTTCCCCCCCCCATTTACATTCCCCCTTTTAAATATTTTTCTGGTGTTAAGATCTTGACAAGAGCCAAACAAAACCGGTCGTTCAAAAATATATAAATCTTTTTTTTTAAATAATAAACATGCCTACACCTTCCCTAGGCCTACATGTTTTCCTGGCAACCAATAAATTTTTAACCATTGATAATTTGTTTAAACATTTGAAAAAAAGGCACGATGGTAGTGTTATAAAGAATCTTAATAAGATTCTAAGATTGAAGACAAGGCTAAGAATAATGGAATCTAAAATTCTATTCTTCCAAAAATGTATTGAAGATCATGTTTGCCCTTCTCACTTTACATTTAGCATAAAAAATGCTAAACTTTGTCCTAGCCTGAAGATCAAGAAGATTTTTTTGGAAAATTCTATAAATTGTCTTTCTAGAAAAATTCCGCTGTTAGAATGCCAGTTAAAGACCTTATGGCATCAGAATGTCATGACCCTTTCATTGTTTGACAGGATGCATTTTCTTCGACTCATGTCGAGCGTTCATAAAAGAAGTATTTGCAAGCTCACTGCTCGTAGGATATCAAAGGTAGCGTATTTGATCAAAAAACGTTTTGTTCATATTAAGAAGCCATACATGGACGGAGTCGTTTTTAATTTGTCTACGTTCAGACCGACAGAATTTGAGTCACTTATTTTAGGACATGGACTTGATTTTTGTGTTCCCTTCCATATGCCGGACTGTGAGAAGGTTTTTGCCGATATTGAAGTCCTGTATTAACAACTGGCTAGATTAAAACCTAGTCTTAATTTAGCAAGTAGTTGCGTCTGAAGAATCAAGATGGGGTGATCAGCATCGCCGTGTTGTCAAATTGTTGCAAAATAACAATTTAGTTATTTCTAAACCGGATAAAGGTGCTGGTGTTGTATTATTGGATCATGCCGACTATGTTAATAAAATGTCACTAATCCTTAATGACGGCACAAAATTTAAAAAATTAGGTCCGGTCGAAACTTGTGACCACACCACTTCCATAGAAGCAAAATTTCAAAAGCAACTTAATAAGTGGGTAAAAAGTGGTCTTCTTTCCCCTGAGATTTCTGACTCCATTCGACCTTTTGGATCTATTCGTCCCCGTCTTTATGGACTACCTAAGATCCATAAAGATGGTGTTCTCTTGCGACCTATCCTTTCTATGGTGGGTTCTGCCCAACAAAAGGTTGCTAGTTGGCTATTATCTGTGCTTCAACCTGTGTTGGAGCACTTTAGCTGTTTCTGTATTAAAGATTCTTTTTCTTTTTCCAAAATTATCAGAAACTTCAGTCCAACTGATATGTTTATGTGCTCCTTTGATGTTTGTTCTCTTTATACAAACGTTCCTCTTGAAGAAACTATTGAAATTTGTTGTGATGTCCTGTTCCGTAGTTCTCTTCCCAAACCTACCTTTCCAGAAAGTGTTTTCAAACATCTTATTAATTTTGCTACCTCCTCTGTCGAGTTTAGTTTCAATAACATCATGTACCGGCAGATTGATGGTGTGGCGATGGGGTCAAGTCTGGGTCCCACGCTGGCAAATATTTTTGTTGGGTTCTGCGAGTCTAATTTGTTTAATCCTATTTACCAACCCCTCCGCTTGGGCAGGATATGACACAAGGTCAATTTTTAAGCGGAGTTTAACAGGTTTGAATTCAGAGTTTTCCTTCTCCTAGACTAGTCGCCTCACCAAGGCTGAAGAACCTAGTCTGTCCTACTATTTACCCATAGCTGGAGGGAGAATAATTGGATTCATACCTTTCCCAAGGGTATGAGTGCTATGTGAAATGCAATCAGTCTTGTCCAGGAATTGAACTCGGATCGCCGTGTCCATATCCTGTGACGATAACCATTACACCACGGGCACCTCAAAAAGTCTAATTTATTTAATAAAATAGACCCCTCCTCATGTATTATCGTTACGTTGACGACACTTTCTGTTTATTTAAATGTGAGAAAGATGTAGACTTATTGCTCGCACAATTGAATTCTATGCATCCCTCTTTGAAGTTCACCGTGGAAAGGGAGTGCAATCACCGTCTTCCATTTCTTGATGTATTTGTGCATAAAACTCCTACAGCTTTTCTCACCTCTGTATCCAGGAAGCCCCCCTTTTCTGGCCTATATACTAGATGGGATTCATTTTGCTCACAGCACTGCAAAATTAATTTAATTAAGACTCTAATCTACCGTGCCCTTATGATTTCATCCAAGTGTTTTCTTGGTGATGAAATCAAGTTCAAGTCAACCCTGTCTAAGAATGGGTATCCATTATCCATTTTGGATAGTGTTGTCAATGATGTTACGATTAAGTTTGATAGGGCTAGCAGGTGCACTGTTAATAGGTGCCCTGTTTATTTGCGCTTGCCGTACATAGGCTCCAAAGGTGGGAGATTGGCCAAATCCATCACCACGGCTGTTGGTAGATGTTATTTTTCAGACTCACACTGCATTTGTTTCAATGCATAAAGATGTTTTGCCTTTCCAACATATTAATTCCGTTATATATAAATATACATGTAGTTGTGGCAGTGACTATGTAGGCAGGACATCAAATCGTTTAGATCTCCGTATAAGACAACATCTCCCAGCTCGAATTTTAAATCTTAGGCTTAAAAGAGGTCAGCTTGCAAATACATCCGGGTCCTCTATAGCGGAGCACATGATTAATAGTAGGGAATGTGTTGCAGACTTCAACTGATTGACCGATTCAGTATTCTGAGTCGGTCACATTCGCTTTTTCATCTCAAAGTGTTTGAGACTCTTTACGTTCGATCCCTTCAACCTTCCCTCTTGTAAACAGAGGGATTGTTTGTTGGCATTGAATGTAATTAGTCTCTAGCCATCTGCTCATTGCTACTACTACCCCACCACTTAGTGTTTTTTTTCCTTCCCTTTTCTCCATTCCTCTACCTTTTTTCCATTTACATCCCCCTTTTAAATATTTTTCTGGCGTTAAGATCTTGACAAGAGCCAGACGAAACCGGTCGTTCAAAAATATATAAATTTTTTTTTTAAATAATAAACATGCCCACACCTTCCCTAGGCCTACATGTTTTCCTGGCAATCAATAAATTTTTAACCATTGATAATTTGTTTAAATATGAATATATACATACACACACACATTTTATATATATATATATATATATACATACACACACACACATAATATATATGTATTTTTTTATCATACAATTTGTAAAAGCACATACGACACCCTGTACTCATCAGCTGCAAACCAGGGTGATAACAGTTTCGTTAGCTCAAGGTGGTACTGCCACTCCTGGCACTACCAAGTAGCTTTTGCCACCAGACAGGGTATTAAAAGAATTATTTATATATATATTATATGCCAGATCAATCAATAGCATAGATTCCATAAGATGTTCATCTTCATTTTTAGTGTGCAGTTTGCGATTTAAAAAAAAAAAAAAAAAATGCATTTACTTTTAGCCATTCATGTCATTACGTGTTTACAGTAACAGTTTTCTGGTGTTACAATCACATGGGAATGGTGGTTCCGCATGCATTTCCTTCCTGTTGAAAACTTCTCGCTTTCAACTAAATCCAACTTGATGCATGTTGCGCCGCAGTCTGAAGATGATTTGAGGCAACTTTCAAACTGCAGCCAGGGATTCCTATTTTTGAAAGAAACAAAATGACAGTGTCCTAGAAAACCACGACAACCAACCTCAATAGGAATCACATGGCATATCCAACCCTTTTCCACGCAGTCAGTGTACTGGTTTTCCTTCCGCTCATGTGCTTCCTCCCGGTTTTCCTCCCAGGGGACAGTCAATTCTATGAGGAGGACACTCTTCTTTGAATCAGACCATGCTACAATGTCCAGCCGCTTTTCTGTTTGAATAATGTAAACTAGAAATTGTAGAGATGTCTTGAGATCCACTGAAACTTTCCAGTCACTATCTCCGTTCCGTAGCTTCAGATTAGGATTTTTTTGTTTCCTCAGAGGACATTCACCTTCCTTGAGAAACTGAATTATGGGTTCCTTGGCTGTTATAGATTGCTGGTTTGCCGTCTCACATTGTGCTCTTAACAACTCTATTATCACCTCTAACACCTTGTTATGTCGCGATGTGTACATCTAAAGCAATTGTGGACATGCAGATAGTACGTGGCACAAAGTACCCCGATCACGTTTACACGACAAGTACAGGTCTGAATTGATATATCCCCATAATTTTAGGTTGGTTGCATTTGGTAAGAGATCATAAGTAGAACGAAGAAGGAATGATATCGCCAGTGGTTCCATTGCAATTAAGGATTTCCGCGATAATTTAATTGGTTCGATATCATTCCATTTTGTCCAAGCACATTGTTTGGCCTGAGTAACAGCACTGGCTTTTCTTTGGTCTTCCTCAAACATCCTGACTTCTTCGCTCACCATGTCTCTTTTTCCTTTTGGGTCCACTTTGGAGAACACCTTTTTGCTCGTACTACCCAGCCCAGCTCGATTGGTTTGAGTGACGCCTATGATGTCTTTCATTCGTAGGCTGCATTCCGCCACCTGGGCGGCCTTAACGACCAACCACTTTGTACCCGATTTTATTTCTGGATACGCCTTCCGAATGATCTCGTCGGCTGAGTCCTTCATCATTATGTGAAGGCGTACTTTCCCAATTTTGAATTCTTCTACCAGTGAGGATATTGGGAGCTGTAGGTTTCCATAATTGGTATATAAACCCACTTTCGAAAAACAAGGAGGAACTCCGAGCCACTTACGCAGGTATTTGTTGCTATACTGTTGGATCCGTTCAACACGAGATATCGCAATCTCATACATCTGTAAGGGCCACAAAAGACAGGGTAGTAGACCACGTTGGTAACACCAAGCCTTCATCTTTCCAGGTAGACAAGTTTTATCAATTGATTTAAGCCCCTTCAAGGCTACTTTCTGGACCTCTGTACCCTTATGACGATCAGGATTGAATAAAGACGTCCGAGACTCTTTACCGGCTTCTCCCTGACTGTTGGGATCTTATCACCCCTAATTTTGAAATGGATCTCCCTGACATATCCTCCAACTAACAATAGGCTTCAACTTTTCTTTGGCTTAGCCTTCATTTTCATCCATGTGAAAAGGTCATAATACCTTTGTAGTAAACATTCGGCAGAGATTTGGGATGAGACAAGAATGGTGATGGCATTCATAAAAGTTCTGGAAGGAGGAAGAGTCAGATGTTTATTTTTCATTACTCCTATTGACGTATTTGCTGCACCTCGTAAAATGAGTTCCATAGCCAGAACGAAAAAAAGTGGGGAAATCAAACAGCCCATCAGATATGATCTCAAGTGCCTGCCACTTGGTGATATAGTTTTTAACGGTAAATTTCATGAAAGCTGAATTGAAGTATTTCATTAAGATTTCCCCAACCTTGCTAGGGAAGTTGAAAAATTCAAGGGCCATTCGGATTAAGTGGTGCGGAACTGAACCGTATGCATTGGCAAGATCAACCCATATCACATGTAGTTCTGTTTTGTCCCTTTTAGCCGAGAGTATTGAGTTCCATATCATTTGTGAATGTTCCAGACATCCGGGGAAGCCAGGTATCCCAGCCTTCTGGATAGATGTATTTATATAATGATTGCTCATCAGAAGGGTTGTCATACGACGAGCAAGAACTCCAAAAAATATTTTTCCTTCTACATTTAGGAGGAATATTGGGCGAAAATTTGTGATACCTCTTGACTGCATTTCCTTTGGTATCCAAATACCATCAGCCAGACATCATTAATGCGATACAATACCCTTCTTCCAAGCCTGCTGAAGGAGGACACCGAGTTTCCTGAGGACTCATGGGCAGTTTTTATAAAACTTGTACGATATCCCATTCAAGCCCGGGGCACTACCTGCGCTGGCCTTATGGACGAAATCTCGAACTTCTTTTAGTTTTATCCCAATATCATCAAACATTACAGTTGGATCTTGGGATTTTGGTAAATCTCTTAGAAGAGGTATTGGGATACTGCTTAAATCATCTGAGTATGTCATCTTCAAATGATTCTAGAGTTCCTGCTTCAGTACATCAAGCTTGCCACTCTTTGATTCCATGAAAAGTTATTTTGCAAAAGTATAAGGATTTGAGTAGAATGCTCTCCGAGCCTGACGTTTTCTCTGATTTTCAGCTCTGGAGATCACCAAAATCCTTTTTGGAATATCATTTAGGATATTCTGAAGTTCCGGCCTCTCATGAATCAGGGCTTCTTTTAATCGGCGCTTAAGCAGTCTCTGTTCCGATCTTAGCTTTCCTTTCTGTATCTGTCGTCTATTCAGTCGTTTTCCTTCGGTTTTATCTTTTTTATCTGTTACTGCATCAAACCATTCCAGACAAACGTCATATATAACTCTGCAGAAAGATGACAATTGATGATCAATGGGGCCCTTAAGATGGGTGGTGAGCAAAAACAAAAGCTCCTGGTCTAAATTTGTCCAAGTAGCTGTCTGATTACCCTCGGGCCACTGAATTCTTGGTTTGCGATGAATGTCTCCAGGACGCTGTCACTCAACAATGGGCCCTTGAACACTGTGGGGTTATTCCTGATTCATAAACCCATGAATACCCCCACAGTGTGTGTGTGTGTATATATATATATATATATATATATATATATATATATATATATAAAAATAAACATTGATATATATGGCAATTGCTTCGTCTTAACAGATGACAGCCATCTCAATGCTCATCACCACCCTCACCACAGTTGCTGGGTGATTCGTCACTGACACCCAAACCACATCCATGGGCCGGAAGGTGACTCTTCAGGCCAGCATTTGACTTGCACAATCTGCCACACATATGGCAGACAAACTTGTTTCACTTCTGCCTCCGCCTCTCTGCTCCTTCTGCCCATAGCATGTATTTTATTATTGTTAATATACACACACAATCATTATTATATATACATATATATATATATATATATATATATATATATATATATATAGAGAGAGAGAGAGAGAGAGAGAGAGAGAGAGAGAGAGAGATACATAAACAAAAAATCAAGATATTTAAAAGATGTATTAATTTATAATACTCTTGGGAAGACATGGCCCTGGAGGTGACCGTGTCCTCTGTAAAGATACGGATGTAACTTGCAAAACACCTTCAGATTAATTGGCTGCATAATTGCCATGACTAGTTCATTTGGCATCACGTGTATGATATGGACTGATGGCTCAGTTGTAGAGTTTCGGCTCTGAAGTCTGTGGTCGCTGGTTTGATCTCCAGTGGTGGAGATCACGGTATACACTGCTGATGAGACATAAGGTCAAAACAGCTGTCCAGTGTTTCTGTATGTCGCATGTCATGGTAATTCAATCCACACGTATTTATTTATACCTGAATAATATGTCATGTTAAATGTTTGGGGGTTTTTAAACTATGTTTAGAGTGATGTTAGGATTTTTATTTTAAAATATTCATGTAATTGCTGTTGATATATTAAAGTTTTGAACCTTTAAAAGATTAGATAGAATTCTTTAATATAATATGTGCAATTTACAATTTTTTTTCAAGTCTATATACACTCATCTATGTGTGTCTACATAGGTGTATATGCAGAGAGAAAAAGAGATGGAGCCATATATTAAAATCATGTTAAAACTATCAATAAAAATGAATTTTAAAAATTTCCTATACAAGCACTCTTTCCACGTTAATGTCAGTTTCATGAGGTGTTCTCAATCATCAGACACATATGTAATATGATTCTTTTCTCCTAGAAAAATGCATTACACAATGTATGTAAAAATTTTCTGAAGCAAACCTTTGGTATTGATTTCATATGTAGTTAGTAGGTCGTGTTTTACGGCATATCAACTCTTATAGGTTATTAAATACCGAATCCCATTTATATATATAATATTAAATACATATATGATTTGTAAACCAATAGTTTGTAGGTAACAATTCTTAAACAAACCAGAGCTAATTTGTTGGCACACAGTTAAATGGTTTCAAATATAGTAAATGATTAAATAGCTCTATTAGATCCATAGATGGCATCCTAAAAGGTAGGATCACTCTGGGTCCGAGAAGAGCTGGGAGTAATGGTCATACCTAGGACACTCGTTAGAGGAAGGGGATATTACTCATCAGTAGAGATGTAACTGGTGTATTCTACAGCCCTCCTCCCCCCCCCATTCGAATGGATGGTGATTTGATATAGGAAATTATACTGATTTTATGAAGAAAAGTATTGTCAATTATTTACTCATGAAATGCATTAGACAAAATTTACAATGAAAAAGTATTAAAAATGATTTTCTATAGAAATTACACAGAATTTACAAGAAAAAAAAATCATAAAAGCACTTGACACGATTTTGATCTTCATCATTTATCATATTTCTCTATAATCATTTGTTTGTACACTGTTTAGCCTAGTGGGTAGAGTGTTCGCTAATGGTCCAGGAGACCGGGGTTCAATCCCAGGTTGCGTCATACCAAAGACTTAAAAAAATGGTACTGGATATTTACTGGCACGGTGGTAGTTTTAAGGTTCTACATCATTATTATAATTGTTGTTGAATTGAAATGAGATTAACTTAAATGGGAAATTGTTTTGAATGATGGTTAGAGTGTTCGCCAATGGCCCAGGAGACCAAGGTTCAAACCCAGGTTACGTCATACCAAAAACTTAAAAACTGGTATTTAATATCTCCTAGCTTAACACTCACCATTATAAGGTATGGATCAAGGGTAAAGTGGAGCAATCCAAAGAAAGGAGTAGTGCCCTTCCCTACACCTCGGTGTAGTAGCTATTGAAAAGGGAGCCTTTGGGTCACCCTCGACTAAAGGGAGACAACTTAGTAAAGTAGTTTCAAGTATTCCTATCTAATACTAATAATCCTTTGTAAATAATTCTAGCTTCAAGTAACTATTCTTAATGCAAATAATTTGTACACCCTTATATGGTTTCATATATTACTATCAAACACTTATAATTTTTTAAACAGATCTATTTGACTGATAGATGAGAGCCAAACAGGTACTACCACTTCATGTCAAAGTGGACCTGGGAGTAATGGCAATGAAGGAGTATTCCATAGTTTCCTGAGTTCTAAAACTGGAACCTCACCACCAGATGTAGAGGGGATACAGTGTATTCAGAGCCTTACTGAAAGGGTAATCTTTTAGTTTGCTTCAATCAACCCAATTCTGGCCATTTTTTTTTGCACAATATTTTCAGTTGTTGGAATTCTTCATTCCAAGATACTTCATCTATTTTGAGACTTAACTTGCTTAGAAGCCAATTTAGTCGACCACCAATCGTTTTATTAACAGAAAAAATGTGTACACGTAGATAGGTATATAGATAGATAAGAGTAAGGTGTTAGTCAAATACCAAAAAAAAAATAGTTTGAAATTCAATATGTACTAGATAACCTATTAACCCATTGAGTTCCAGTTGTAACAGCAGTCCATAATGATATTGATTCTTCTATTTAGAAAGGAACGAAGTATCCTAATTAGAATTCTTTAGTTATCTCTTTGAGAGAAAAAATTTAGATGATTAGAAAATTATGTTCAGTGAGAATGCAGACCCCCAAGAAAATTATCATTCGTCGTAAATTGAAATTGCTTTATAAGTTCTGGCATTTTAATTGGAAGTATTCATTCAACCCCCCCCCCATCATGAACAAGATGTGAAACAAGGTTTTTAAGTGGAGTACACTTGGCTTAAATTCAGAGTTTTTCCTTCTCCTAGGATGGTTGCCTAAGCAAGGCTAAAACAAAATTTTTTTAAAAATCAGTCTGACCAACTATTTACACATAACTGAAGGGAAGAGAGATTCATGCCTTTCCAAAGGAACATTAGCATGAAGTGAAACTCATACAGTCTCATCCAGGATTTGAACTCGAGTCAACAATTCCATTTCCTTAAGACGATAACCATTCTGCTATGTGCATCTCCCCATTTTATTTGTATTGATGTAATAATAACCTTACTATGATGTTCTACTTATTTTCTAGGCATATATATATATATATATATATATATATAGTGTGTGTGTGTGTGTGTGTGTGTGTGCAAGAGAAGAAATGAGTTGAATCCGACAGAATGAACATAGAAAAGGTAAAACCAGAAGAAAGATATGTTTGATGGTTTGTTTATTTGCCAACACGTTTCAACTTTTTCAATCTTTATCAAAATTACTTTTGTGTGAGAAAAAAAACAGAGTAATACTGGCTTATATGTTGAAATTGCTTCATGTCATGTGATGGAATTTTTTTGAAAACTAAATGGCATTTTATGGTTTGAGAATCAGATTTATGACATTTTCTACTGTTTAGAGAAGGGTGGGGGCTAATCTTTAGTAGGGATTTTGAAATCTTTTAGCATCATTTTTCCTAGAGATGGTGATATTTTGAAAAACCCTTGTTGTTGTGGTATGCTATGGAACATGCTTCAATTATTCTTTGTTTATTTCTGTCATGGATGAAAGCAAATATGGCAAAGTTTTGAAAATTGAAAGTTTGGTTGAAAGTTTTATAAGAAACTAAAGAGTTTGTTGTGTTACCAGTTTTAAAGTGTCTTTTATGTTCATAGATTCTTTTGTTTAAATTCCTACTCCTATGTAAAATTTATTGCAATTTAGGCAAGGGATTTTGTAAACACCTGTGTTGAATAGGGAATTTGTGTTTTTGGAGTTGTTCTTTGCGATTTGTTTTATTGCTTTTGTTGTGCGGGTAGTGGTTTTTATGCCTAGGTAATTTAAGTTTTTATCAATGAGGGTGGTAGTGGAATTTTGGGATAATATTATGTATCTTTTTATAGGGTTGATATTTGAGGGAGGTTTGTTAATTTTATTCATATTGTAGGATGTATGTTTGTGGATTTTTATGGCTTTTGATTTGGCACGCTGTGAATGAAAGATTTGGGATATTACAGTACGGAAAAAGTTTTTGATGTGTTCAAATTCTTTGTTTAGAAAATAAGGGGAGCATATTCTAAGGGTTCTCAGGAAAAAAAGCCGATGAGAATCCCACTTTTTGTTTTATCGCTTTGGTTTGAATAAAAATATATGAAGTTGTTTTTGTAGTTTATCTTTTTGTAAACTTTGAATTCTAACTTGTTGTTTATTAGTAAGATGTCTAAAAAAAGGTAAGGAATTATTTTTTTCAAGTTCATATGTGAAGTTAATGCTTGGTTCAACTTGGTTGAGTTTTTGTACGATTTGAGGAATATTACGTTCTTTGGGATAAATGATTAAAATGTCATCAATGAATCTAAAATATTGAATATCATTTGGTAGGATCTGCTTGAAAGGTTGGGATTCCAAAAATTTTAGGTAAAGGCAAGTTAGAATGCCACTTAAAGGAGATCTCAAGGATCTATTTGAAAGGGAGGGATTCCAAAAATTTTAGGTAAAGGCAAGTTAGAATGCCACTTAAAGGAGATCTCAAGGATCTGTTTGACAGGGAGGGATTCCAAAAATTTTAGGTAAAGGCAAGTTAGAATGCCACTTAAAGGAGATCTCAAGGATCTATTTGACAGGGAGGGATTCCAAAAATTTTAGGTAAAGGCAAGTTAGAATGCCACTTAAAGGAGATCTCAAGGATCTATTTGAAAGGGAGGGATTCCAAAAATTTTAGGTAAAGGCAAGTTAGAATGCCACTAAAAGGAGATCTCAAGGATCTATTTGAAAGGGAGGGATTCCAAAAATTTTAGGTAAAGGCAAGTTAGAATGCCACTTAAAGGAGATCTCAAGGATCTATTTGACAGGGAGGGATTCCAAAAATTTTAGGTAAAGGCAAGTTAGAATGCCACTTAAAGGAGATCTCAAGGATCTATTTGACAGGGAGGGATTCCAAAAATTTTAGGTAAAGGCAAGTTAGAATGCCACTTAAAGGAGATCTCAAGGATCTATTTGAAAGGGAGGGATTCCAAAAATTTTAGGTAAAGGCAAGTTAGAATGCCACTTAAAGGAGATCTCAAGGATCTATTTGAAAGGGAGGGATTCCAAAAATTTTAGGTAAAGGCAAGTTAGAATGCCACTTAAAGGAGATCTCAAGGATCTATTTGAAAGGGAGGGATTCCAAAAATTTTAGGTAAAGGCAAGTTAGAATGCCACTTAAAGGAGATCTCAAGGATCTATTTGAAAGGGAGGGATTCCAAAAATTTTAGGTAAAGGCAAGTTAGAATGCCACTTAAAGGAGATCTCAAGGATCTGTTTGAAAGGGAGGGATTCCAAAAATTTTAGGTAAAGGCAAGTTAGAATGCCACTTAAAGGAGATCTCAAGGATCTATTTGAAAGGGAGGGATTCCAAAAATTTTAGGTAAAGGCAAGTTAGAATGCCACTTAAAGGAGATCTCAAGGATCTGTTTGACAGGGAGGGATTCCAAAAATTTTAGGTAAAGGCAAGTTAGAATGCCACTTAAAGGAGATCTCAAGGATCTATTTGACAGGGAGGGATTCCAAAAATTTTAGGTAAAGGCAAGTTAGAATGCCACTTAAAGGAGATCTCAAGGATCTATTTGAAAGGGAGGGATTCCAAAAATTTTAGGTAAAGGCAAGTTAGAATGCCACTTAAAGGAGATCTCAAGGATCTATTTGAAAGGGAGGGATTCCAAAAATTTTAGGTAAAGGCAAGTTAGAATGCCACTTAAAGGAGATCTCAAGGATCTATTTGACAGGGAGGGATTCCAAAAATTTTAGGTAAAGGCAAGTTAGAATGCCACTTAAAGGAGATCTCAAGGATCTATTTGACAGGGAGGGATTCCAAAAATTTTAGGTAAAGGCAAGTTAGAATGCCACTTAAAGGAGATCTCAAGGATCTATTTGAAAGGGAGGGATTCCAAAAATTTTAGGTAAAGGCAAGTTAGAATGCCACTTAAAGGAGATCTCAAGGATCTATTTGACAGGGAGGGATTCCAAAAATTTTAGGTAAAGGCAAGTTAGAATGCCACTTAAAGGAGATCTCAAGGATCTATTTGACAGGGAGGGATTCCAAAAATTTTAGGTAAAGGCAAGTTAGAATGCCACTTAAAGGAGATCTCAAGGATCTATTTGAAAGGGAGGGATTCCAAAAATTTTAGGTAAAGGCAAGTTAGAATGCCACTTAAAGGAGATCTCAAGGATCTATTTGAAAGGGAGGGATTCCAAAAATTTTAGGTAAAGGCAAGTTAGAATGCCACTTAAAGGAGATCTCAAGGATCTATTTGACAGGGAGGGATTCCAAAAATTTTAGGTAAAGGCAAGTTAGAATGCCACTTAAAGGAGATCTCAAGGATCTATTTGACAGGGAGGGATTCCAAAAATTTTAGGTAAAGGCAAGTTAGAATGCCACTTAAAGGAGATCTCAAGGATCTATTTGAAAGGGAGGGATTCCAAAAATTTTAGGTAAAGGCAAGTTAGAATGCCACTTAAAGGAGATCTCAAGGATCTATTTGAAAGGGAGGGATTCCAAAAATTTTAGGTAAAGGCAAGTTAGAATGCCACTTAAAGGAGATCTCAAGGATCTATTTGACAGGGAGGGATTCCAAAAATTTTAGGTAAAGGCAAGTTAGAATGCCACTTAAAGGAGATCTCAAGGATCTATTTGACAGGGAGGGATTCCAAAAATTTTAGGTAAAGGCAAGTTAGAATGCCACTTAAAGGAGATCTCAAGGATCTATTTGAAAGGGAGGGATTCCAAAAATTTTAGGTAAAGGCAAGTTAGAATGCCACTTAAAGGAGATCTCAAGGATCTATTTGAAAGGGAGGGATTCCAAAAATTTTAGGTAAAGGCAAGTTAGAATGCCACTTAAAGGAGATCTCAAGGATCTGTTTGACAGGGAGGGATTCCAAAAATTTTAGGTAAAGGCAAGTTAGAATGCCACTTAAAGGAGATCTCAAGGATCTATTTGACAGGGAGGGATTCCAAAAATTTTAGGTAAAGGCAAGTTAGAATGCCACTTAAAGGAGATCTCAAGGATCTATTTGAAAGGGAGGGATTCCAAAAATTTTAGGTAAAGGCAAGTTAGAATGCCACTTAAAGGAGATCTCAAGGATCTATTTGAAAGGGAGGGATTCCAAAAATTTTAGGTAAAGGCAAGTTAGAATGCCACTTAAAGGAGATCTCAAGGATCTATTTGACAGGGAGGGATTCCAAAAATTTTAGGTAAAGGCAAGTTAGAATGCCACTTAAAGGAGATCTCAAGGATCTATTTGACAGGGAGGGATTCCAAAAATTTTAGGTAAAGGCAAGTTAGAATGCCACTTAAAGGAGATCTCAAGGATCTATTTGAAAGGGAGGGATTCCAAAAATTTTAGGTAAAGGCAAGTTAGAATGCCACTTAAAGGAGATCTCAAGGATCTATTTGAAAGGGAGGGATTCCAAAAATTTTAGGTAAAGGCAAGTTAGAATGCCACTTAAGGGACCTTAGGAGATCTCAAGGATCTATTTGAAAGGGAGGGATTCCAAAAATTTTAGGTAAAGGCAAGTTAGAATGCCACTTAAAGGAGATCTCAAGGATCTATTTGACAGGGAGGGATTCCAAAAATTTTAGGTAAAGGCAAGTTAGAATGCCACTTAAAGGAGATCTCAAGGATCTATTTGACAGGGAGGGATTCCAAAAATTTTAGGTAAAGGCAAGTTAGAATGCCACTTAAAGGAGATCTCAAGGATCTATTTGAAAGGGAGGGATTCCAAAAATTTTAGGTAAAGGCAAGTTAGAATGCCACTTAAAGGAGATCTCAAGGATCTATTTGACAGGGAGGGATTCCAAAAATTTTAGGTAAAGGCAAGTTAGAATGCCACTTAAAGGAGATCTCAAGGATCTATTTGACAGGGAGGGATTCCAAAAATTTTAGGTAAAGGCAAGTTAGAATGCCACTTAAAGGAGATCTCAAGGATCTATTTGACAGGGAGGGATTCCAAAAATTTTAGGTAAAGGCAAGTTAGAATGCCACTTAAAGGAGATCTCAAGGATCTATTTGAAAGGGAGGGATTCCAAAAATTTTAGGTAAAGGCAAGTTAGAATGCCACTTAAAGGAGATCTCAAGGATCTATTTGACAGGGAGGGATTCCAAAAATTTTAGGTAAAGGCAAGTTAGAATGCCACTTAAAGGAGATCTCAAGGATCTATTTGACAGGGAGGGATTCCAAAAATTTTAGGTAAAGGCAAGTTAGAATGCCACTTAAAGGAGATCTCAAGGATCTATTTGAAAGGGAGGGATTCCAAAAATTTTAGGTAAAGGCAAGTTAGAATGCCACTTAAAGGAGATCTCAAGGATCTATTTGACAGGGAGGGATTCCAAAAATTTTAGGTAAAGGCAAGTTAGAATGCCACTTAAAGGAGATCTCAAGGATCTATTTGAAAGGGAGGGATTCCAAAAATTTTAGGTAAAGGCAAGTTAGAATGCCACTTAAAGGAGATCTCAAGGATCTATTTGACAGGGAGGGATTCCAAAAATTTTAGGTAAAGGCAAGTTAGAATGCCACTTAAAGGAGATCTCAAGGATCTATTTGACAGGAGGGATTCCAAAAATTTTAGGTAAAGGCAAGTTAGGAATGCCACTTAAAGGAGATCTCAAGGATCTATTTGAAAGGGAGGGATTCCAAAAATTTTAGGTAAAGGCAAGTTAGAATGCCACTTAAAGGAGATCTCAAGGATCTATTTGACAGGGAGGGATTCCAAAAATTTTAGGTAAAGGCAAGTTAGAATGCCACTTAAAGGAGATCTCAAGGATCTATTTGAAAAGGGAGGGATTCCAAAAATTTTAGGTAAAGGCAAGTTAGAATGCCACTTAAAGGAGATCTCAAGGATCTATTTGAAAGGGAGGGATTCCAAAAATTTTAGGTAAAGGAAGTTAGAATGCCACTTAAAGGAGATCTCAAGGATCTATTTGACAGGGAGGGATTCCAAAAATTTTAGGTAAAGGCAAGTTAGAATGCCACTTAAAGGAGATCTCAAGGATCTATTTGACAGGGAGGGATTCCAAAAATTTTAGGTAAAGGCAAGTTAGAATGCCACTTAAAGGAGATCTCAAGGATCTGTTTGACAGGGAGGGATTCCAAAAATTTTAGGTAAAGGCAAGTTAGAATGCCACTTAAAGGAGATCTCAAGGATCTATTTGACAGGGAGGGATTCCAAAAATTTTAGGTAAAGGCAAGTTAGAATGCCACTTAAAGGAGATCTCAAGGATCTATTTGAAAGGGAGGGATTCCAAAAATTTTAGGTAAAGGCAAGTTAGAATGCCACTTAAAGGAGATCTCAAGGATCTATTTGACAGGGAGGGATTCCAAAAATTTTAGGTAAAGGCAAGTTAGAATGCCACTTAAAGGAGATCTCAAGGATCTATTTGACAGGGAGGGATTCCAAAAATTTTAGGTAAAGGCAAGTTAGAATGCCACTTAAAGGAGATCTCAAGGATCTATTTGAAAGGGAGGGATTCCAAAAATTTTAGGTAAAGGCAAGTTAGAATGCCACTTAAAGGAGATCTCAAGGATCTATTTGAAAGGGAGGGATTCCAAAAATTTTAGGTAAAGGCAAGTTAGAATGCCACTTAAAGGAGATCTCAAGGATCTGTTTGACAGGGAGGGATTCCAAAAATTTTAGGTAAAGGCAAGTTAGAATGCCACTTAAAGGAGATCTCAAGGATCTATTTGACAGGGAGGGATTCCAAAAATTTTAGGTAAAGGCAAGTTAGAATGCCACTTAAAGGAGATCTCAAGGATCTATTTGAAAGGGAGGGATTCCAAAAATTTTAGGTAAAGGCAAGTTAGAATGCCACTTAAAGGAGATCTCAAGGATCTGTTTGACAGGGAGGGATTCCAAAAATTTTAGGTAAAGGCAAGTTAGAATGCCACTTAAAGGAGATCTCAAGGATCTATTTGACAGGGAGGGATTCCAAAAATTTTAGGTAAAGGCAAGTTAGAATGCCACTTAAAGGAGATCTCAAGGATCTATTTGAAAGGGAGGGATTCCAAAAATTTTAGGTAAAGGCAAGTTAGAATGCCACTTAAAGGAGATCTCAAGGATCTGTTTGACAGGGAGGGATTCCAAAAATTTTAGGTAAAGGCAAGTTAGAATGCCACTTAAAGGAGATCTCAAGGATCTATTTGACAGGGAGGGATTCCAAAAATTTTAGGTAAAGGCAAGTTAGAATGCCACTTAAAGGAGATCTCAAGGATCTATTTGAAAGGGAGGGATTCGAAAATTTTAGGTAAAGGCAAGTTAGAATGCCACTTAAAGGAGATCTCAAGGATCTGTTTGACATGGAGGGATTCCAAAAATTTTAGGTAAAGGCAAGTTAGAATGCCACTTAAAGGAGATCTCAAGGATCTATTTGACAGGGAGGGATTCCAAAAATTTTAGGTAAAGGCAAGTTAGAATGCCACTTAAAGGAGATCTCAAGGATCTATTTGACAGGGAGGGATTCCAAAAATTTTAGGTAAAGGCAAGTTAGAATGCCACTTAAAGGAGATCTCAAGGATCTATTTGAAAGGGAGGGATTCCAAAAATTTTAGGTAAAGGCAAGTTAGAATGCCACTTAAAGGAGATCTCAAGGATCTGTTTGACAGGGAGGGATTCCAAAAATTTTAGGTAAAGGCAAGTTAGAATGCCACTTAAAGGAGATCTCAAGGATCTATTTGACAGGGAGGGATTCCAAAAATTTTAGGTAAAGGCAAGTTAGAATGCCACTTAAAGGAGATCTCAAGGATCTATTTGAAAGGGAGGGATTCCAAAAATTTTAGGTAAAGGCAAGTTAGAATGCCACTTAAAGGAGATCTCAAGGATCTATTTGAAAGGGAGGGATTCCAAAAATTTTAGGTAAAGGCAAGTTAGAATGCCACTTAAAGGAGATCTCAAGGATCTATTTGACAGGGAGGGATTCCAAAAATTTTAGGTAAAGGCAAGTTAGAATGCCACTTAAAGGAGATCTCAAGGATCTATTTGACAGGGAGGGATTCCAAAAATTTTAGGTAAAGGCAAGTTAGAATGCCACTTAAAGGAGATCTCAAGGATCTATTTGAAAGGGAGGGATTCCAAAAATTTTAGGTAAAGGCAAGTTAGAATGCCACTTAAAGGAGATCTCAAGGATCTATTTGACAGGGAGGGATTCCAAAAATTTTAGGTAAAGGCAAGTTAGAATGCCACTTAAAGGAGATCTCAAGGATCTATTTGAAAGGGAGGGATTCCAAAAATTTTAGGTAAAGGCAAGTTAGAATGCCACTTAAAGGAGATCTCAAGGATCTATTTGAAAGGGAGGGATTCCAAAAATTTTAGGTAAAGGCAAGTTAGAATGCCACTTAAAGGAGATCTCAAGGATCTATTTGACAGGGAGGGATTCCAAAAATTTTAGGTAAAGGCAAGTTAGAATGCCACTTAAAGGAGATCTCAAGGATCTATTTGAAAGGGAGGGATTCAAAAATTTTAGGTAAAGGCAAGTTAGAATGCCACTTAAAGGAGATCTCAAGGATCTATTTGACAGGGAGGGATTCCAAAAATTTTAGGTAAAGGCAAGTTAGAATGCCACTTAAAGGAGATCTCAAGGATCTATTTGACAGGGAGGGATTCCAAAAATTTTAGGTAAAGGCAAGTTAGAATGCCACTTAAAGGAGATCTCAAGGATCTATTTGAAAGGGAGGGATTCCAAAAATTTTAGGTAAAGGCAAGTTAGAATGCCACTTAAAGGAGATCTCAAGGATCTATTTGAAAGGGAGGGATTCCAAAAATTTAGGTAAAGGCAAGTTAGAATGCCACTTAAAGGAGATCTCAAGGATCTGTTTGACAGGGAGGGATTCCAAAAATTTTAGGTAAAGGCAAGTTAGAATGCCACTTAAAGGAGATCTCAAGGATCTATTTGACAGGGAGGGATTCCAAAAATTTTAGGTAAAGGCAAGTTAGAATGCCACTTAAAGGAGATCTCAAGGATCTATTTGAAAGGGAGGGATTCCAAAAATTTTAGGTAAAGGCAAGTTAGAATGCCACTTAAAGGAGATCTCAAGGATCTATTTGACAGGGAGGGATTCCAAAAATTTTAGGTAAAGGCAAGTTAGAATGCCACTTAAAGGAGATCTCAAGGATCTATTTGAAAGGGAGGGATTCCAAAAATTTTAGGTAAAGGCAAGTTAGAATGCCACTTAAAGGAGATCTCAAGGATCTATTTGAAAGGAGGGATTCCAAAAATTTTAGGTAAAGGCAAGTTAGAATGCCACTTAAAGGAGATCTCAAGGATCTATTTGACAGGGAGGGATTCCAAAAATTTTAGGTAAAGGCAAGTTAGAATGCCACTTAAAGGAGATCTCAAGGATCTATTTGACAGGGAGGGATTCCAAAAATTTTAGGTAAAGGCAAGTTAGAATGCCACTTAAAGGAGATCTCAAGGATCTATTTGAAAGGGAGGGATTCCAAAAATTTTAGGTAAAGGCAAGTTAGAATACCACTTAAAGGAGATCTCAAGGATCTATTTGAAAGGGAGGGATTCCAAAAATTTTAGGTAAAGGCAAGTTAGAATGCCACTTAAAGGAGATCTCAAGGATCTATTTGACAGGGAGGGATTCCAAAAATTTTAGGTAAAGGCAAGTTAGAATGCCACTTAAAGGAGATCTCAAGGATCTGTTTGACAGGGAGGGATTCCAAAAATTTTAGGAAAAGGCAAGTTAGAATGCCACTTAAAGGAGATCTCAAGGATCTATTTGACAGGGAGGGATTCCAAAAATTTTAGGTAAAGGCAAGTTAGAATGCCACTTAAAGGAGATCTCAAGGATCTATTTGACAGGGAGGGATTCCAAAAATTTTAGGTAAAGGTAAGTTAGAATACCACTTAAAGGAGATCTCAAGGATCTATTTGAAAGGGAGGGATTCCAAAAATTTTAGGTAAAGGCAAGTTAGAATGCCACTTAAAGGAGATCTCAAGGATCTATTTGACAGGGAGGGATTCCAAAAATTTTAGGTAAAGGCAAGTTAGAATGCCACTTAAAGGAGATCTCAAGGATCTATTTGACAGGGAGGGATTCCAAAAATTTTAGGTAAAGGCAAGTTAGAATGCCACTTAAAGGAGATCTCAAGGATCTATTTGAAAGGGAGGGATTCCAAAAATTTTAGGTGGTAAAGGCAAGTTAGAATGCCACTTAAAGGAGATCTCAAGGATCTATTTGACAGGGAGGGATTCCAAAAATTTTAGGTAAAGGCAAGTTAGAATGCCACTTAAAGGAGATCTCAAGGATCTATTTGAAAGGGAGGGATTCCAAAAATTTTAGGTAAAGGCAAGTTAGAATGCCACTTAAAGGAGATCTCAAGGATCTATTTGAAAGGTTGGGATTCCAAAAATTTTAGGTAAAGGCAAGTTAGAATGCCACTTAAAGGAGATCTCAAGGATCTACTTGAAAGGGAGGGATTCCAAAAATTTTAGGTAAAGGCAAGTTAGAATGCCACTTAAAGGAGATCTCAAGGATCTATTTGAAAGGGAGGGATTCCAAAAATTTTAGGTAAAGGCAAGTTAGAATGCCACTTAAAGGAGATCTCAAGGATCTATTTGAAAGGGAGGGATTCCAAAAATTTTAGGTAAAGGCAAGTTAGAATGCCACTTAAAGGAGATCTCAAGGATCTATTTGAAAGGGAGGGATTCCAAAAATTTTAGGTAAAGGCAAGTTAGAATGCCACTTAAAGGAGATCTCAAGGATCTATTTGAAAGGGAGGGATTCCAAAAATTTTAGGTAAAGGCAAGTTAGAATGCCACTTAAAGGAGATCTCAAGGATCTATTTGAAAGGGAGGGATTCCAAAAATTTTAGGTAAAGGCAAGTTAGAATGCCACTTAAAGGAGATCTCAAGGATCTATTTGAAAGGTTGGGATTCCAAAAATTTTAGGTAAAGGCAAGTTAGAATGCCACTTAAAGGAGATCTCAAGGATCTATTTGAAAGGGAGGGATTCCAAAAATTTTAGGTAAAGGCAAGTTAGAATGCCACTTAAAGGAGATCTCAAGGATCTATTTGACAGGGAGGGATTCCAAAAATTTTAGGTAAAGGCAAGTTAGAATGCCACTTAAAGGAGATCTCAAGGATCTGTTTGAAAGGGAGGGATTCCAAAAATTTTAGGTAAAGGCAAGTTAGAATGCCACTTAAAGGAGATCTCAAGGATCTATTTGAAAGGTTGGGATTCCAAAAATTTTAGGTAAAGGCAAGTTAGAATGCCACTTAAAGGAGATCTCAAGGATCTATTTGAAAGGGAGGGATTCCAAAAATTTTAGGTAAAGGCAAGTTAGAATGCCACTTAAAGGAGATCTCAAGGATCTATTTGAAAGGGAGGGATTCCAAAAATTTTAGGTAAAGGCAAGTTAGAATGCCACTTAAAGGAGATCTCAAGGATCTATTTGAAAGGGAGGGATTCCAAAAATTTTAGGTAAAGGCAAGTTAGAATGCCACTTAAAGGAGATCTCAAGGATCTATTTGAAAGGGAGGGATTCCAAAAATTTTAGGTAAAGGCAAGTTAGAATGCCACTTAAAGGAGATCTCAAGGATCTATTTGAAAGGGAGGGATTCCAAAAATTTTAGGTAAAGGCAAGTTAGAATGCCACTTAAAGGAGATCTCAAGGATCTATTTGAAAGGGAGGGATTCCAAAAATTTTAGGTAAAGGCAAGTTAGAATGCCACTTAAAGGAGATCTCAAGGATCTATTTGAAAGGTTGGGATTCCAAAAATTTTAGGTAAAGGCAAGTTAGAATGCCACTTAAAGGAGATCTCAAGGATCTATTTGAAAGGTTGGGATTCCAAAAATTTTAGGTAAAGGCAAGTTAGAATGCCACTTAAAGGAGATCTCAAGGATCTGTTTGAAAGGGAGGGATTCCAAAAATTTTAGGTAAAGGCAAGTTAGAATGCCACTTAAAGGAGATCTCAAGGATCTATTTGAAAGGGAGGGATTCCAAAAATTTTAGGTAAAGGCAAGTTAGAATGCCACTTAAAGGAGATCTCAAGGATCTATTTGAAAGGGAGGGATTCCAAAAATTTTAGGTAAAGGCAAGTTAGAATGCCACTTAAAGGAGATCTCAAGGATCTATTTGAAAGGGAGGGATTCCAAAAATTTTAGGTAAAGGCAAGTTAGAATGCCACTTAAAGGAGATCTCAAGGATCTGTTTGAAAGGGAGGGATTCCAAAAATTTTAGGTAAAGGCAAGTTAGAATGCCACTTAAAGGAGATCTCAAGGATCTATTTGAAAGGGAGGGATTCCAAAAATTTTAGGTAAAGGCAAGTTAGAATGCCACTTAAAGGAGATCTCAAGGATCTATTTGAAAGGGAGGGATTCCAAAAATTTTAGGTAAAGGCAAGTTAGAATGCCACTTAAAGGAGATCTCAAGGATCTATTTGAAAGGGAGGGATTCCAAAAATTTTAGGTAAAGGCAAGTTAGAATGCCACTTAAAGGAGATCTCAAGGATCTATTTGAAAGGGAGGGATTCCAAAAATTTTAGGTAAAGGCAAGTTAGAATGCCACTTAAAGGAGATCTCAAGGATCTATTTGAAAGGGAGGGATTCCAAAAATTTTAGGTAAAGGCAAGTTAGAATGCCACTTAAAGGAGATCTCAAGGATCTATTTGAAAGGGAGGGATTCCAAAAATTTTAGGTAAAGGCAAGTTAGAATGCCACTTAAAGGAGATCTCAAGGATCTATTTGAAAGGGAGGGATTCCAAAAATTTTAGGTAAAGGCAAGTTAGAATGCCACTTAAAGGAGATCTCAAGGATCTATTTGAAAGGGAGGGATTCCAAAAATTTTAGGTAAAGGCAAGTTAGAATGCCACTTAAAGGAGATCTCAAGGATCTATTTGAAAGGAGGGATTCCAAAAATTTTAGGTAAAGGCAAGTTAGAATGCCACTTAAAGGAGATCTCAAGGATCTGTTTGAAAGGGAGGGATTCCAAAAATTTTAGGTAAAGGCAAGTTAGAATGCCACTTAAAGGAGATCTCAAGGATCTATTTGAAAGGGAGGGATTCCAAAAATTTTAGGTAAAGGCAAGTTAGAATGCCACTTAAAGGAGATCTCAAGGATCTATTTGAAAGGGAGGGATTCCAAAAATTTTAGGTAAAGGCAAGTTAGAATGCCACTTAAAGGAGATCTCAAGGATCTATTTGAAAGGGAGGGATTCCAAAAATTTTAGGTAAAGGCAAGTTAGAATGCCACTTAAAGGAGATCTCAAGGATCTGTTTGAAAGGGAGGGATTCCAAAAATTTTAGGTAAAGGCAAGTTAGAATGCCACTTAAAGGAGATCTCAAGGATCTATTGAAAGGGAGGGATTCCAAAAATTTTAGGTAAAGGCAAGTTAGAATGCCACTTAAAGGAGATCTCAAGGATCTATTTGAAAGGGAGGGATTCCAAAAATTTTAGGTAAAGGCAAGTTAGAATGCCACTTAAAGGAGATCTCAAGGATCTATTTGAAAGGGAGGGATTCCAAAAATTTTAGGTAAAGGCAAGTTAGAATGCCACTTAAAGGAAATCTCAAGGATCTATTTGAAAGGGAGGGATTCCAAAAATTTTAGGTAAAGGCAAGTTAGAATGCCACTTAAAGGAGATCTCAAGGATCTATTTGAAAGGGAGGGATTCCAAAAATTTTAGGTAAAGGCAAGTTAGAATGCCACTTAAAGGAGATCTCAAGGATCTATTTGAAAGGGAGGGATTCCAAAAATTTTAGGTAAAGGCAAGTTAGAATGCCACTTAAAGGAGATCTCAAGGATCTATTTGAAAGGGAGGGATTCCAAAAATTTTAGGTAAAGGCAAGTTAGAATGCCACTTAAAGGAGATCTCAAGGATCTATTTGAAAGGGAGGGATTCCAAAAATTTTAGGTAAAGGCAAGTTAGAATGCCACTTAAAGGAGATCTCAAGGATCTGTTTGACAGGGAGGGATTCCAAAAATTTTAGGTAAAGGCAAGTTAGAATGCCACTTAAAGGAGATCTCAAGGATCTATTTGAAAGGGAGGGATTCCAAAAATTTTAGGTAAAGGCAAGTTAGAATGCCACTTAAAGGAGATCTCAAGGATCTATTTGAAAGGGAGGGATTCCAAAAATTTTAGGTAAAGGCAAGTTAGAATGCCACTTAAAGGAGATCTCAAGGATCTATTTGAAAGGGAGGGATTCCAAAAATTTTAGGTAAAGGCAAGTTAGAATGCCACTTAAAGGAGATCTCAAGGATCTATTTGAAAGGGAGGGATTCCAAAAATTTTAGGTAAAGGCAAGTTAGAATGCCACTTAAAGGAGATCTCAAGGATCTATTTGAAAGGGAGGGATTCCAAAAATTTTAGGTAAAGGCAAGTTAGAATGCCACTTAAAGGAGATCTCAAGGATCTATTTGAAAGGGAGGGATTCCAAAAATTTTAGGTAAAGGCAAGTTAGAATGCCACTTAAAGGAGATCTCAAGGATCTGTTTGACAGGGAGGGATTCCAAAAATTTTAGGTAAAGGCAAGTTAGAATGCCACTTAAAGGAGATCTCAAGGATCTATTTGAAAGGGAGGGATTCCAAAAATTTTAGGTAAAGGCAAGTTAGAATGCCACTTAAAGGAGATCTCAAGGATCTATTTGAAAGGGAGGGATTCCAAAAATTTTAGGTAAAGGCAAGTTAGAATGCCACTTAAAGGAGATCTCAAGGATCTATTTGAAAGGGAGGGATTCCAAAAATTTTAGGTAAAGGCAAGTTAGAATGCCACTTAAAGGAGATCTCAAGGATCTATTTGAAAGGGAGGGATTCCAAAAATTTTAGGTAAAGGCAAGTTAGAATGCCACTTAAAGGAGATCTCAAGGATCTATTTGAAAGGGAGGGATTCCAAAAATTTTAGGTAAAGGCAAGTTAGAATGCCACTTAAAGGAGATCTCAAGGATCTATTTGAAAGGGAGGGATTCCAAAAATTTTAGGTAAAGGCAAGTTAGAATGCCACTTAAAGGAGATCTCAAGGATCTGTTTGAAAGGGAGGGATTCCAAAAATTTTAGGTAAAGGCAAGTTAGAATGCCACTTAAAGGAGATCTCAAGGAAGGGCCAATTTTTTCTTAGTTGTAAGTATTATTATAATTGTAAAAGTAATGTTTGGTGTATGATTAAATTATTTTAATTGGTATAGAGACAGATAATGAGATGTTTTTTGTTTAAATTCTTGAGTTAGATATCTTCTTATATAGCAACAGTGTTGGTTGTCACTAATTTACTTTGTGGGTTATGTTTACATTAGGAAGTATCACACATATCTATATATATATATATATATATAGTAGGTATTATACAATAACTGATGTTTATACAACAGCATTGCTTCTATCAAAGCCTTCATCAGATGATGCTCTGGGTTCAGGCGTGGTTTCGGGGCTGAAGCTTCATTACCACTAACCCAGAGCGCCCCAGCAGTATCTCACGATACCACTAGACTTTGTCAGATTGTTGTTGCTCTATGAGATTGCCATATCCACGCTGATGCAGTTAGAGCCTTATCTTGGATCTTTACCATGTATTTCTGCTTGTCTGATGGAGGAAGTCCAAGATTAGTCAAGAAAACGGAGGTTGAGTTGACAATAAAACCTCTGCATCCGACTTCAATAGGAAATACATTTGTTATCCAGCCATTTCTGACACATTGTTCTCACAGATTCAAATATTTTTCCAACTTTCTCTCCATGTGACAGCTCTGTCTTTTGCACTCTCCCTCTTAGTCCATGTGCTCTGTTTCTTTTCTCCTACAGCTGTAGCAAAATGCATAACTTCCTCAAGATGATGAATTTCTTCCGAAACCATTTTCTTCTGTTTAACGTGGATTCTTTGGACCACCAACGTTGTGGATGTAGGCCTAGACCTGCTTTTCCATTTGCCACAGTGCCAATTATTCCTTTCATCCTAAGGGCTAATTCTGCATTCTCAACAGCTATTTTTGTCTTCCATTTCCAACTGGTTATCACAGAAGGCTGGGTGTTCTTCACCAGTGGGTCGCAAGAGTCACGCAGTATTTGGAAGAGTCATGCTTTTCCTAATTTATATTCCTTAACAAGTGACAATGTTGGAAGTTTTAGTTTTGTTGAACTATATAGTGCCATGTTTGTTAAGGTGTTAGGTACTCCCAACCATTTTTTTAATAAATTTACTAATTAATCGCTCCATTGTTTCCACTTTTGTAAGTGATACCTCATATATTTGCAATGGTCATGCTAATTTAGGAATTAATCCAAAATAAATTCACCATATTTTATCTTTGTTCATGAGGTCACATTTATCAATTTTGTAGCTATTTTCTTAGGTCCTGCCAACGATGTCGATCAGGAAGTGGTAGGGAGTAGCAGCGACTGAGACTCTTAACGCTTTTTTCGCGGATCGTAGGGATTTTGTTTCTACTGACAGAAAACTTTATTTCTTTGCAGTTTCCTTTCAGCAACGATAAACTTCGGCACTTTGAAGGCTTTATTTTCATAGCAGCCCATTTGAAGAGTTTTTTGAGGCGGGTCACCAGTTTTTCCATGTGTGATCTGGATTCTGCAATTAGAGTTACATCATCCATAAAAGCCTTCATAGATGGACCGGTTATTTGATTGGTGTTGACATGGCACTACGTAATATTACCAATATGAATAGTAGTGGAAAGATAACACAACCCATCATGATGCCAATATTCAACTTTTGCCAGTTAGTTGAATATTTATTATTAGAAAAACTCACATAAGTATGTTTAAAGTATGTTGATATGAGGTTTTTAATGTTCTCTGGAATCCAAAAGAACTCCATTGCTTTCTCAAGTAGTTGGTGTCTTACTGAACCATATGCGTTTTCTATATCTAACCAAATGACGTGGAGTTCGGTTTTATTATTTTTCGCTGTTTTTATTCGATCCCACAATATAGTGGTATGTTCAGTACAACTTGGAAAGCCGGAAACTTCAGCCTTTTGGATTGATGTATTGACATACCTGTTGTTTATCACGAATCTTGTCATCCTCTTCGCAATGACACCGAAAAAGATTTTACCTTCTACGTTGAGTAATGAAATTGGCTGAAACTTGTTTATTTTTCTGGAGTCTTTTTCTTTTGGTATGTGAATCCCATCTGCTAATCCCCAATTCTCCACCATAAATTTCTTTGTATAAGCTTCTCATAAAAGCTTCCAAAGGAGCGCTAATATTCTTGGGCATCTTTTGTAGGGTTTATATGAAATGCCGTTAATCCCCGGTGAGCTCTTAGCTTGAGCTTTTCTGACGAAGTCTTTAATTTCACCTAGTTTCAAAGGTGAATCATCTAATTTTTCATCCGGGGGATGTGGGTGATTGGGTTCATTAAGGCGCCTCAACGGAGTGTTGGTGAGTGGGTTGGTATATATTTTTTTTGAAGGTGTGCTTCCAAGTCCTCTTTCGGTATATTAAGGACCCCATTTTTCTCTCCATCGAAACATTTCTTGGTGAATTTAAACGGTTTTTTTGAAATTGTGCCTAGCTTTTTGTTTCTTTTGTTGATGCTTCCTTGCGTTTTCTGCTCTTGCAATGACAAGGATCTTTTCCTTAACTTCAGACAATTGATTCTTCACAAACTCACGCTCATTTCTTTTAAGAAGCCTTTTCTCTACTCTTATGTATGTATGTATGTATATGTGTGTGTGTGTGTGTGTGTGTGTGTGTATATATATATATATATATATATATATATATATATATATATATATATATATATAATCTTAGGTTTCATAGTGATAACACCTTCACTTTTATTTGAAGACGTCATGATAAAATGTTTATTTTCTAAGAAACTTTTCAAGACAGGTATATGTCTTGTAAGTAAAATGTAATCATCACTATTAACATTAAAGGTCATGGTGTGTAGCCCTTGTCTTGAATCTCTGTACAAATTCTCTATCATTTTGTCTATAGTTCTTGTTTATAACGTTCATTGTGTGTTTTTTAATCCATTAGAGAATTTTAAGGTCACACTTTATATCAACTTTCCTGAGTTTGATCATCTGAAGAAGATCATTCTTACTTATATTTCCAGTTGTTAAAGAAATTTTATATGCATAGATAACTATTTGTGTGGAGTTGTGTGTGTGTAACATACATAAAATACACATTTTGGGGATTGTAACACTATTCCAATGATGTATCTTCTTGAGATATAACTTTATGAAGATAATTTGCTCACTTTTTTTTTTTCTTTTAAAGCATTTTTCGCTTGCGCCCTTGTGTATGCAGATACATCAGATAAAATGACTATTTTTGATGTTATAATAGACACATGCTAATTTAAAATTGTTATTTATGTACATATATGATTATATTCTAAGCACAAATGCATTATCTCCATCTGATGAGGGTCATTGTACTCCAAGTAGATTTACAATGGAACCACTGAATTGGTTTTTTTCGGTTTTTATATATATATATATAGTCATCTACAGACAGACTGTTTTTTGTATCACAACTCTTTTGTGTAGATAGACACACAGGATGCTTCAAGCTACCATTGAAACCTGCCTAACTTTACACTAGTCATGGTATCTAACCACTCAGCCATTTCGGCATTATACATCAGCTCAGGCATTATAATGCATATATGTTAGCTTTCGTTTTTTTATATTTTGCGCTATTGGATACCTTAGTGCTCAGTTCGTTAGAAGAGCTTTGCATTATATTGTCATCCACAGACACAGTTTCGTTGTATCACAACTCTTCAGTATAGCTAGACACGCAGGACACTTCAAGCTGCTAAGAAATGTGTATTTTTACACTGAAAACTGTTTCATTAAATTATTTGTGTATGTTTATTATTAGTCAAAAGACTTCAGTAACTCCTTCTGTGCAAGTCATTCAGTTGGATTGAGTGCAAACCAGTCAAGATGAAACTAGACAAAAGACCCTTTTGGCCGGGAAATAAAAAAAAAAAAAAAAAAAAAAAGGACTAAAGCTGCAGGTGCTGAGGGTATATCTGGGCAGTAGTATAGCCATACATTACATGACAAACTCTATGAGGTTGTCTACTGCTAAGGTATTGGGTAAACTTTCACAAAACTCCAGAGATGCAGTTACCATTACCATCTATAACAACAAAGGAGGAAAGTCAGAGTGCTCTTAATTGCTGGCCAGATTCTTGCTATTGTTCTGGTAAATAGACTTGCTAAACCTCCTGAAAGTTTTTTGGACATTGGTGTGTAATCACTGATATTAGTATCCTGCATTAGATGAAATAGAAATGGCTTCATAAATCAATTATATATGCACGTACACACACACACACAATATGTATGTTTGTGTATGCATACAAACACACATAAGTAACTAAAAAGGTTGGGGGTATGTTTGAGATACAGTTTATTCACTTTTATTTTTAACTTCTAGGGCAGTAATTTCCAGATTTGGGTAATTGCCCCCAAAGGAATAATTTGTTTCCAAGGAGTAATGGCGGTTTAAAAAATCCTTTTTGTTGTACAGATATAAAAGAGGAGCTAAGAATATTAAATTTCCTGGCACATCCCACCCAAACAATTTTGCTTGTGGGTAATAATTCTGGAAAGGGCTCATCTCACCTAAACGGTTGGGAACCATCGGTCTAATATTACAATATTGTTCACTTTGATTCTATTGCTGTACAAAAGAAGGTTTTTCATATGTTTCAACTATATGGTTTACCATCACATTTTGTCCTCCTTTTTTTTTTTTTTTTAAGAGAATTAAAGAAAGAAAAATAGTTTGACTTGATTCAGATGTGACGTGTCCTTCTTGAAATTGATACTTGACAACATGTAATGATTTGATTTGGTTCCTATTTGATGAGAAAATTTTAAAGATTTTTCTTATAATGTTGAAAGTAATTATAATCTTTTTTTTAAATTGTACTATCAATGTTGGAGATATTCTAAAGAATATGGATGGAAAAATAATTTAATTCTGCCTTGAAGTGATAAATAAATTTAACCCAAGGATTTATCCCTGTCTTTTATTTTATATATATATATATATATATATATATATATATATACATATACACACACACACACACGCACACACAATCATACAGTTAAATTGTTTATTTAATTTTTTTCCATAATAATCACACACACACATAATGTGTGTGTAATTGTTATTATAAGATATGTAAAAATATTTAAGAAATAAAAAAAAAACGTACTTGTTGCTGGACTATGACATCACAGTTAAGCTAGTTTGAACTTCAGTCATATCATTATGTTCCCTTTCAGATTTTGGAAATGTATAAATCCCCTAACCTCATCTCAACTAAAGGTTAAGTAGTACTATTACGATTCTTCTACAACGATGGCTTTGGCATTAAATAATCCATGGAGGTTGATATGTCATTAAATAAAGTAAATAAACCATTACGTAGAGCCCATTTAAAATCAAAATTACCAAAATGGCCACAATATCAAATACAGTTGCTGACTCCGACTTTCACACTTTTATTTAAAAATTTATGAGTAAGAATACTTTTCGTAGAAGTAATCCCTCTTTTAATGTCCTCCTTTTCTTCGTGGATTGCACATCTTTCAATTTAACATTAAGAATATTTAAAATTTAATTTCTAGAATTTAAACAATAGAAAATCTGTAGGGGGACATGTTATTTGGTGAATATTTTTGGTCCTCCAATTTGTAGGGGTGCATGTTGTTTGTTTGCTAGGTTATGTTACTCTCCATTTTATAGTGGTATGTTGTTGGTGTTTATATTTGGTCCCCCACAATTTATGTTAGTATATTTGAAAAAGGCAAACAAAGTAAAGATGTGTGAAACGACGTGCTCAAAAAGAACATATAAAACAAAGCAGTACAAACAAATTCAAATTTATACATCAACAATATATTCAATGAAATATTTTAAAACGTTACTAGTGTTCTAATACTGTTCGTTAAAATATTCCTGTGTGTGTAACTAATACTACAAAAAAGGACTATTTAACAAAAGTGTCCTATGCGTGTTGACTAAGTATTTCTACTGTTTGTTTCTTTCTGTGGTTTGACGAAATTTCTGTGTTCGAGGCTGGAAAAAGTCTCACCGACAAAGTATGACAAGGAAGAGAATGGTTGCATGGAGTATACATTTTCATGTTGGAAGTCAAATGTAAAAAGAGAAAGAGTGTATTAACTTTGTTAGTCAAAATGGAGAGAGTGAGAGTGTTCTCTCTGGAAGTCACACTGGAAAGAGTGTGTAAGTGAAAATGTGAAAGAGGAAGAGTGTTGGAAGATGAGAATATTTATAGACAATCCTTGTCATGCAGTAGGCTCCAAAAACGCGGGACAAAATTGAAGTTGTGTACGTAGTTGTGAGCACTAGCCACGTGGTTTTCCTGGCCAATAGGTTCCCAAGACTGATTAGTTTACCAACGTCCGCCATCTTTGTTTCGGGAACAAGTGGCATAACGGCCATTTTAAAATATAGGAGTGTAATTCTTATAAATCTTAAGAATTCATTAATAAATGCTGATATCTATAGACTCTCACTGCATTCCATCATCTTTAACTTCATCGAAATATCTTGATACATACTTTCATTTTTTTAAGTATATGTAAATTTTATAGAATTATATAAAGAAAAAAAGGAATAAGGCAGGGGTGGGTAAAGCAATGTTTAGTTTCAATACTGCTGTTCCATTTCAACAAAATCAAGTGCATGATAGAGAGCTGTTGGCTGGGACACCTGCTTGTAGAACAATATCTGGAATATGGCATATATGGACGGGGGACATAAAACAGAAAAATCCAAACTATGTATTATTACTAAGTTTCATGTTTTTATGATCATCAAGCAATAAATACAATGTCAGATCTTTTAATGGAAACTGTCTTCCATTTAGTGCAATCTATGAAGCCACTGTCAGATTTGATGAAGACCCAGAAAATTTTTTTTCTTTTATATATCAGAGTAACAGAAAAATTCTGGTAATAAAATAGTTCTGTCTATAAACTATCAATTACTGATAAAAGATATACAAAATATGGCCTTTAAAAATATGTATGGGACCTAAAAAATATTCCCAAGACTTAATGGAAAAATGAACATCTGTTTCAGCTTATAATAACATTTCAAAGTGATGTTTTCTTTGCTTAGAAGAGAAAATGGCTATCATCACTATTCCTGAAGAGCAAAATTTTTTTTTTAAATGAAAGATTTTAACTAGTATACAAATGTCAATACAAAAACAAATTTTTACTACAACATCTAAATTCTATTATTAAAAATTATTACTAAAAGTCTAAAATTTCATGATTAAAAAAAATTAGAATTTAGTTTAAGGGATTTTTGAACATCAGTAATACAAACAAACAAACAAACAAAATGTAGACCTACATGAAAATCAATTTCTATTATACTTACTGGAGTAAAGAAAAAAACCCTAAAATTTAACATTGGATTGTAAGGATTTTTGAACTTACAATCCACATAGAATTTTTATGAAGTTACATTCAAGATTTTTACTGTATGAACTTCTTTTTAGATCATTTTAATGTAACTCTGGTTCTGTTTTATATTCCGTGCTTTTTATGTATCACCCTCTCATCCCACTTGTCATATTAAAAATATGAAATTCTTTCATGTAATAAATGAATATGCGATGTCACCAGTTCATATTTTTTTATGGATTCTTTTATGGCATATCAACTCTTTAAGAAAATTTTCTCCTGAAGGTTGAAACTAGTTGAAAAAAAAATGGCAAAAAAGAAGTATTCCTATTTGTTCATCCCTTTTATTCATCTCTCTCTTATATATATATATATATATATATATATATATAAGGTTTATGGTTCTTACTAGCTCACTTGGTGAGTTAATGGAGGATCAAATGTTGCAGGATTATCAAATAATGTTCAATATTGATGATCTGTCTGAAGAATGTGGAAAGAATGAAACCCAGGGTCACAGACACTACCGTGTAATATATATTTCTCTCTCATATATATGAATGCCTGCAAAGTTAGAAAAAAATCTACTTAGGTTTAACCTAAATGGATCATGATGAAATTTGTGACGAAAGGAGGGTTGAACCAAATTACATGTTATAGATTAAAAAATCCGCTAAGAATAAAATTAGCAGCAGCATAATAATAATAATAATAATAAAAAAAGCTGTGCCAATTGTGATTGGTGCTTTAGGCACAATAACTAAAGGATTATTAAAAGGCCTAGAGGACTTGGAAGTTGGTGGATGGGTAGAGACTATCCAAATGACAGCATTGCTGAGAACGGCTGGAATCCTGAGACGAGTCCTGGAGACTTGAGGAGACTTGCTGTCACTCAAACTCCAGTGAAAAACCATCAGCTAACACTGATGTGAAAAACTCTAAAGGAGTAAATGATTATATATATAAAACTAATAATCTTTTGAAATCTTTTAAATTGTAAAAGTCCAAAAAATCTGACTGTGTTCATAGGAAAAACTGCTAGCCTCAAAAATATCCTCACTGGTTGTATTTTCTGAAAAGTTGCACATTTGGAGATGATTACCAAGACTACAAAAATGGGAAGCTGCCAATAAAGTTTTGTGTACAATGACCCCCCCCCAAAAAAAAAGATTAAAACATTTTGGTGTTAGAATTACAAAATGTAATTCCTCATCATTGTTTTCATGATTGCATTGTCTCAAGTGTTGAAGTAGATTTGGACCATCATCTTTCCAGCTGAGATTATATTAACTGCTCTGTATCCGATCTTGTAATCTGGTCAGTTATTTAAGAAGTTTATGAACAAGTTAATTTTTTTTTAATCGTTTGATTTTAACAGCATGTCAACCTGTCTGGGATCATTTTGTAAATTTTAATTTGCATTAAAAACTTTTCAGATGAAAAAAAAAATTCCATTTTAATGAAAAATGATTCTTGTACTTTCCAAATATTGACCACTGGCTGACCCTACTCTGGGTTTGGATTTTAGCCCTGCTGTATAAGTTGATCCCTTCGTTTTGTAGAGATGTTTTCAGGCTTAAACTGTTGACTTATACATTGCAATCTTAGCGTAGATCTAATGAATCTATTTCTTGAAATATTAGAAGTTTTTGAAAATCAAGAGGGATCAATACTCAAATCAATAAATCAAAAGGGATCAATACTCAAATCAAGAAACATGAATAAAAGTAGAATATCCCTTTGGATGATTTGGGGAAACGTTGAAGAATGTTGGTTTAAATTGAGACTTAGTCAGTAGGATTTACATACTCATGGGCACAGGGCCAAACTCATAGAAATGTTGGCATTTTTCAGTATTCAATATATATATATATATATATATATATATATATTAGTGGAACCCTATACTTATTGAATAGGGGGCCATTATGGTTTTGAATATGTTATATAAGGAAATACTTGGCGTACACCAGAAACAAAGTTATAATTTGGCACACTGCATGACAAATTAATTTAAGTTGTGTCCCAGGTCAGAGGCCTTCTCTCTCTCTCTGTCTCTATCTCTCTCTCTCTCTCTCTCTCTATATATATATATATATATATATATATATATATATAGGTAAATCTGACTCTAGTCATTTGAGTGATCAATTTGGAAGTACCTTTCTGATTTCTAAAACTTTTATCTGGATTCCAATGTCACTATTTTCTCTAGTGGGATATATATAAAAAGAAAAAAAAAATGAAAATCCATAAATTCTCAATCTGCAGCTTGAACAATATATATGATAAACCCCAAAAAAGGGGAGAAATAAAATGATATTTTTAACCCTTAGAATCCTGACCCCCTCTCCCAATACCCATGAGTATCTCCATCTTGGACTCCTGGCTTAAAAATAGCTGAAAATGTAAAATGTTATTTAACAGTTTGTACATTGCTTAAAGGAAATACTTAACAGAAGACACTAGATGTTAGGGTAATTATTTTTTCACGGTCAAATTCCCTAAATCTTTCATTTACAAGTTGCACACTATAGCTGATAAAACAAAGCCATTAGAAATTTACTTATCGTTTTAGAAATTGGATTCCCTGGCTGTAATTTAGGCTGTTTGGCTATGTGTACTTCTAAGTAGTGGCACAAATACCAGCCATTTGTTTTCTAAAGGTTAACTCTTTCAGTCTGTTATACCAGTGTTACTTTCATTTCTCCACCTTAACTCTGTAACACTAGTTTACTAGTGTGGAGATCGTAGTCAAATGGCAGGGGGTAAATTTAAGATCAGTAGCTGAGGGCTCAAATATTGTGGTGACAAACATTTATTTGTTATGTACATTAAAATGACAATTCAGAATGATCTCATTGTATTTATTTAAATTGATGGGGGTAAAAACCATGAGTGGGCCAAGTTTCATTTCAGTCCAGTTTTGCAGTCTTCCCTGTCTGGAAATACAGACATCCATTCATTTGAGAAAATAAGAAATAAATAGTTTCCACTTATGGATCTGCCCTCTTTCCTTACTTTTTTTTTTTCATTTTCTATCAATTTACACATTGGTGAACATGTTTCTGAATTAAAAGATCTTGCTTAGCCATTTCATCCTAGAGCCCTGCCCTCAAAATAATTTGGGTCTTGAAATGATAAAATATGTCCAAATTGGGTGACTTGTCTTTTTTCCAATGTTTTTTCAGGACTGCCTCTTTGTTTTAAGATTCTCTTCTCTTCTTATCCATTGACCATTTTGAAAGCTGCAGAAAGCCGCTCTTATCTGTTCAAATTTGATTCTTGTCAATTTTTTTTCTGACAAGGAAGAATATTTTTTTTTTTTTTTTTTTTTTTGCTGATGGAAAGGAAGAGAACTGATAAGTGCTTATGATATTTTTCTTTTCTTTTTTTTTTTTTCATCCTGATTATCGTCACATAACCAAGATATTTTGCTGATGGTAGAGATGGAGCTCTACAGCCAGTTGCTAAGTTTTTCTTTTAAAATTATCAGTTGGTTGCAGATGAATTTCAATACGATGACCCATTTTTCAAATAATATATATATATATATATATATATATATATATATATATAACTTTGGAATGAAATCTAATGGTATGAAAAAGAAGATAGTTTGGAAAATTGAGGTGTTTTGCTCATGACACTAAAATTTTATAATTTCTATTTGAACATTATCATTAAGTCATGCTGGGTGCATAGATTCCCTTAACTCTCTCTTGCCATCCCTCCCTATTGGTCCTCTCTCTTGGTAAGTTTCCTAGACGGTATCCTGGGTCCACACAGAGCTGATGAATAAGTTTTTGCTGGTTGGCAATGCTAGTTTGTCCTTGCCCAGTTGGCTGTAGCTGTAGAATACACCGACTGCACCTCTGCAGAGGGGTAAGACCCCCACCCTCAAACGACTGTCCTGGATATGACACTAAACAATCTAATGTTGAAGTTCCAGTGATGCTGGAGCTTTGGGGAATGCAGAGCACCCCTTTATCGCCATCACTCCCAGGATCAATCTGGCCTGGAGTGGCAGCACCTGATAGGGTCCTATCTATGGGTCAAATAGAACTAAAATGTGTATTTATGCTAAACTGAACTACTTGAAATAGAACTGTTTTTGATATTTAAACTGCGTACTTATGCTAAACTGAATTATTTGAAATGGAACTGTTTTTGACATTGAAACTGTATTTATACCAAACTGAATTGTTTAATATAGAACTGTTTTTTGACATTTCACTGTGTATAAACGAAATCTATACTAAACTGAATTGGTTTGAATTAGAACTGTTTGACTAAACTGAATAGCTTGAAATAGCAGTGTTTTTTGACAATTAAACTGCGTACTTATGCTAAACTGAATTGTTTGAAATAGAACTGATTATTTGTATAAAAATTGGATTTGGCATTAAATAACCTACAAAGTTTGATATGCCATAAAACCCAAACAACCAACCAATCCACTAGTTTGTCCATAGGAGAATGTTACTTGTGTGTTCATTTTTTATTTTTTCAGACATACTCAGCATGTCTTGCTCATCTTGGATGTTTTATGAGATGGTAACTATAAAGCTGCTGTTTTTTAGGGTGCTGCTTCCAGGATTTATTCAAAACAACATTCAGCTTCCTTGTGTTGTTCCCATCCAACTTTTTCTCTAGGCAACCATATAATAATACTGACATACCTACAGATTGAAAGAATTCACATTGAGCATGATACCAAACAGATATTATTAGGTATTATTTATTACTAAACTCTACAACATTGAAACTTTAAATAATGGTCTAGTGTTCAGAATGAAAAAATTAAATTAAATGATCCCATTTCTTTCTCGTACATTATAAAATTTGTTTTTGGTAATGAATTTGATTTTATCTTGATGATACAAAACCATTGATTACTGAAGTGTTCAATTTTATTTTTGTCTAGTTTCAGTGCTATAGAGTGTAGTAATAAATAATACCTAATGATATCCGTTTTGTAAAATCTTTGAGTAGAAATGAAAAAAATTCTGTGTATACTTATCTATGTATAATAATAATCATTTATTTTTGCATATTGTGTATCTTGGAGCTTTTTTTAAGAACTGAAATTACCATGGGTACAATTTGTTTTGGTTGGGTTTTATGGCATATCAACCTTTATTGGTTATTTAATGCCAAATCTTGTTTTTACATATATATTAAATGTATGATTTGTAAACAAATTTTGTAGATAATATTTAAATGAACTTGAGCCGATTGTTTTTTTGTGTTTTTTTTTTTGCACTCAGTTAAATGGTTTCAAGTATTGCTATATAACAGTCACAATTTAACATCAGTCATTTGTTTGCACACAGTTTGTAGGTGATTTCATTTTTAAATGAGTTAGAACTAATTTGTTTGCACACTAGTATTGTTATTGTTTCTACATAGTTAAATAGTTTCAATTATTGCTATCTAACATTTATAATTCTATTCAATATTAATCATTTTCTTGCAGATAGTGAAGTGGTTTCAAGTATTGCTATTTAACACAAATGATTCTATTCAACATTACTCATTCATTTGCACACAGTTAAATGGTTCCAAGTATTGTTATTTATCACTAACAAATAAAATATCAGTCATTTGTTTATACACAGTTAAATGATCAAACAGTTCTATTTAGCCTAAATCATTTGTTTACACAGTTTAAATGTCAAACAGTTCTATTTGACCCATATATAGGACCCTATCAGGTGCTACCTCCCTGAATCTGAGTGGACATTGGGAGCAAAGGGATACTCTAAATTCCCCAAAGCTCCAAAATTGGAGCCTCTTTTGTGTTATATCCAGGACACTCGTTGGAGGATGCAGAGATGCAGTTGGTGTATTCAATAAACCTGGCCGACTGGGCTGCATGGGTACAAATACTATGCTCTGATCTTAGATCAAAAGGTTGACATATTCATAAATGATATTATTATTTATGGGAGCCATGATGCTTTGTGTGTGTATGTATATATATATAAAGTTAGGATAGTGTAGATATAATCAGTGTTGCTTGGAAACTGTTACTTTCTCAGCAGTACTGGCTCTGTATCTATGCTATATCAATGATTAAACAATGGTGGGGGGTACATATGTATAACAAACTACATTATCATTTTTATATATACATATATATATGTGTGTGTATATGTATGTATGTATATATATATATATATAGTCATCCATAGACAGTTTCGTTCTATCAGAACTCTTCAGTGTGGCTAGACACGTAGGACGCTCGAAGCTGGGATCGAAACCCATCTAACTTTACGTTAGACTAAGTCTCAGACCGCTCGGCCAACAAGTGTACCACGTTTGGCTAAGGGAATTTTTTTAAGGTATTATGTAATAACAGCAGCAGCCGTTTGTTTACATTTTTATACCCTATCGGCTACCAGAGTGCTCAATTCTTTCAAAGAGCTTTGCATTATGCGAGCAGCGTCTGAAAATATATATATATATATATATATATATATACTTTGTATTTCCAGAAAGTAAGATATTGAGAGGTATAAATTGCTTTGAATTAAAACATTGTCAAAATAAAAAGGATATGCTGTACTTGTTGTAACAGCTAGAACATTTAATGTAAATGGATGTGATATCACTATAAAAACTGTAGACATCAGTAGAGGTGTAATAAGTTTTATGGCAGTTGAACTTGATTTTCTAAAGTCAGTAGTTTATGAAATTGTCTACAAGCAATATCATCTTGTTGAATCCAAAACAATTGACTACAAAAGACAACTTCTAGCACATGGACTGATATAGCCTGACTATTTTACTGCATTCTCTCTATATAATCTTGGCTTTGCTCCTTCAGATTATTATCTGTTTTGTCTCCTCCAATGACTTTTTAGTGGGGAAGTAATTTCACACAGATGATGCTGCTGTTATAAAATTGACTTCAATCACCTTACACCATGTTCCTCAAGTGTACTAATAAAACAATAGAACTAGTACATAAAAATCTTAATAATAACAACCACATGGAAAAGTACGTCGGGGTCACCATTTATATCCTATTGGTTGGGTTTTGGAGTGTTACAACATACAATGAGAAAAACTTCATTTAACACAAGACAAACAAGGAACATCTAATGTTTAAACGATTTTTATAAAACAAAAAACGTCAACTTGGATTTGAATGTTCAGAAGTTCCCCTCTGCAAGTTGTCAATTTTCGAAGTGGTGGAAAGTCAGATATCAAGAAAAAAGGGGAAAGGAGGAGAATGTTTTTAAAGAGTACTTATTCCTTTTTCTTTTCTTTTCTTCTCTTTCTTTTATGGTCAGGCAGTGGAACTAGCAGAAAGGTAATTTCGGCTCTTAACTCGAGGGCGGACGTTACTTCTCTACTGGTTATCGTATTTACGTGCTTCCTTAGATCTCTTTTGTCCTCACTGACTCGGTTCACAGAAAACCTGAGTATTTATCTCTCTCCACCGGCTCCAAATTCGTCACTCCAAAATCTAATTTTTAATTTTGGCGCGACCGCTTCCCATTGGCTACTTTACTTTTTATTATTTTTCTTTTTTTCTGATTTTTAACTGGATGGATGAGTGGAGACGCATTTATACATTTTTATGTGGCAGCCGACGAGTCAACATCCGGTTGGGAGTTTTATTGTTAATTCCTAAATCCCCACAATATAACATATAAGCTGTCCTGGTAACATATTCACAATGTTTTATTTGTATAATAAGAAGGAGGTTGGATTAGTAAATGTTTATATCTTTTTGGACAAACATATAATCAGGATCATTCAATAAATCAGGTGAATTTTGCTTTATTTTTCCATGTACTCTTCATTCTTTAGAGTACATTTTTCTATCCCAGTTGGTTGGTGAAGAATATACCAACTGTAGAGAAATAAAAAGGAAATGTGTCCTGAGTATGATGCTAAAATATGTGATAGTGAGGATCCAGTCTTGGAGCTTTGAGGAATGTGGAATACCTTTTCATTGCCATCACTCCCAGGTCCACTCTGACTTGGAGTGGTAGTACCTGTTAGGGTTTCATTTATGGGTCAAATAGAACTATTTAACTGTGTGCAAACAAATGACTGATGTTAAATTGAATTGTTTGTATTACTTCGCAATACTTGAACCCATTTAACTGTGTACAAACAAATGAGTTCTGGCTTCTTTAAAATATTACCTACAAACTATTTATTTAGGAATCATATACTGTATATGTATAAACAGGATTTGACATTAAATAACTTACAAAGGGTTGATATGCTATAAAACCTAACTAATGCATCTTCCTAGCCTGTCTTCATCTTAGATATTATTTCAACCTTCTTTTAGTTTAATGGTTGATGTTTTTCAAAATTGAAAGTAAAATTCATTTTATAAAATATATTCATTCGTAAAGAACCTTTTCAACTTTACTTTCATTAGGCCTTAATAATTATTTTCTAAAATCAATCTAGTCTTGTATAAGGCCATAAAAATGGAGCCTTTGGTTAGGTGTCCTACAGTAGCTAATTGGTCTATAAGACTAGCTTATTAACCATCATGTGCTAGGTACCTTGGTTATTTAACTTTGGTATGAGATTACAAGATTGTTTATTTGTTTAATGGCATGTCATGGGTTATTTAATGCCAGAATCGGATTCATTCATAAATGTTTGATGATAATCATAAATATATTTTCATTGCACTTATTTGTCTATACTTATTTGTCATCACATAGTAAGTATGTGATAGTAAATATTCCTATCTAGTACTACACCGACTGCATCATCTCTGTAGAGGGGTAAGACCACTCCTAAAAAAAAACCCAAAAAAAAAACAAGTGTCTTGGATATGACACTAAACAATCTGATGGTGAGGCTCCAGTAATGCTGGAGCTTTGGGCAATATGGAGTACCCCTTCATTGCCATCACTCCAGGTTCACTTTGGTAGCACCCCATAAGGTCCTATTTATGAGTCAAATAGTACTAAACTGTGTACTTATGCTAAACTGAATTGTTTAAAATAGAACTGTTTTGACATTTAACTGTGTGTAAACAAAAAACTATACTTATACTAAACTGAACTATTTGAAACTTTTATCAAAATGACTTAATTCGGTGTTAAATGACCTGAAAAAGGTTGATATGCCATAAAACAACCAACCAACCAACCTATCCAGTATAAATGTTTTGAATGTAGTTGGATGGCTTCAACTGTTTCTATTTAATTTTAATAATTTATACTTATCTAATAATACTAATACTTATAATTTGTAAGTAAAGTTGGCAACCTTAGTCGGGGGTGACCCAAAGGCGCCCTTTTCAATAGCTACTACACTGAGGTGTAAGGGAGAGCACTGCTCCATTCCCTGGATTGCTGGATTGCTCCACTTTACCCTTCATCCTTACCTTATAATGCTGTGTGTTTAGCAAGGCGGCATCAATTACCATTTTTTGAGTCTTTGGTATGACTCGACCTGGTATTGAAACCTGGTCTCCCGAACCATTGGCAAACACTCTACGCATTAGGCCAATGGCCTGGTTAGTTTATACTTATCTAATACTTACCTGGCCTTAGCTGGGCCGTCTGGCATTTGTGCCGGATGGAGTATCGAAATCAATGGCAGATTCAAGGCCGAAAGGCCCCCGGCTTTGGCTGGGCCATCTTCAGGTGGGCGAGCTGCAACATTGACATCTTTGTCCCCCCTTGTATAGCACTGGACCTTGTTGTCCAGTTTAAGCTATAATCAGGCATACATGCCTGGACCCAGATTTGGGTCCAAGACCAGTTGGCTTATCAGGCCCACATTGCACTAGGTGAGTTGATGACCAGCATAGACCGAGCCTTGGCTCGTGCCTGACCTTCCCCTCCCCTAAATCCCCACTATAATCATTGACCTTGTGTCAGGTCCTGTCTAGTGGGAGGCAGCGACAAATAACCATACTTATCTAATATTCTCTGATATTAATAATTTATCCATATTTATGGTTTCAAGTAATAATTTCTGTTTAATAATAATAATTTGCATATAGTTATACGGTTTCAAGTAATAAACAATTATAACTTCAAATGATTATTCTTAAAACAAATAATTTATACCCAGTTGTATAGTTTAATGTATTCCTAAAATTAATTCTTTTTGACCCTTCTCTGTTGACTGAGGAAGAGCGAGCCTGTAGAATACACTGACTGAATCTCTCCAAAGGGAGTAAGCTCTCACCCCTCAATAAATGTCCTGTATATGACATTAAACTTCATGAGGCTCTCATCCTGGAGCTTTAGTGAATGTGGAGTACCTCTTCATTGACACTACTCCCAGGTCTACTCTGACTTGGAGTGGTAGTAGCTGTTAGGGTTCCATCTATTGGTCATATAGAACTATTTAATCATTTACTATACTTGAAACCATTTAACTGAGTACAAATGAATGATTAATATTAAATTATTAGTATTTCTTAGTAACACTTTAACTGTGTGCAAACAAATGAATAATGTTGAATAGAATTATTTGTGTTAGATAACTATACTTGAAACAACTTGATGTCCTGAGTATGCTATTAAACTGGATCTGATGGCGAGGCTCCAATATTGGAGTTGGGGGAATGTAGAGTATCTCTACATTAACATTATTTTCAAGTCCATTCTAACCTGGAGTGGTAATACCTGTTAGGGTCTGATCTTAGGGTCAAATAAAACTGTTCAATATTTACAAGGGATTATTATTGATACTAAATAGAATTATCAATGTTGAATAGCAATACTTGAAACCATTTAACTGTGTGCAAACAATAAATAGCAATACTTGAAATCATTTAACTATGTGGAAATTGAATTATTAGTGTTAGATAGCAATACTTGAAACAATTTAGAATTATTAGTGTTAGCAATACTTTACTTTTTAACTGTGTGCAAACAAATTATTAATATTAAAGAGAATTAGTGTTGAATAACAATTGATAACATTGAACTATGTGCAGACAAATGAGCTCTGTCTCATTTAAAAATTATTCACTTACAAGCCTCTCTCTCTCATATATATATATATAAAACAGGATTTGGCATTGAATAAGCCACAAGGGTTGATATACCATAAAACAACCAAACCAATCATTTTCAGATCTATTTGACTTATAGTTTGAAACCCTAACAGGTACTACCACATCAGGTTAGAGTGGACCTGGAAGTAATAGCAATGAAAGGGTGACTCCATATTCTCCAAGACTCCAGAATTGAAGCTTCAGCATTCAATGTAGTTTTGTATCATATCCGGGACACCCCTTTTTTTTTAGAGTGGGTGGGTCTTACTTCTCTGCAGGAGGGGATACAGTCAGTATATTCTAAGCTTTGCTGATAGGGCAATGACTGCAACTAAGGAAAAACAAAGCTGATATGTGACCTGATTTTCTCCCCCCCCCCCCAATGTTTGTCTGGGTTCTGACTGATAAGATTGTAGTTGAGCCTCTACTTTTAAAAAAATTTTTTTTTTTTTTTACAAATATTTGGGTCTGTTTTTATTTTATGGGTTCTCCTTTTTCCGTCTTCATAAAAAATCAATATAGATATATAAATATAAATAATATAGATAAAATATAAGTTTTCTCCTATCATTTTTTTATTTTTTCTTATATATGTGTTTGTTGGTTCCATTGGTAACATGATCTTGGAATGTCATTGGGTATGCTTAGTAATGCCCATCTCCTCTATTTTGAGTATGAAACTGCATCTGGTGGTGAGGCTCCAGTTCTAGAGTATGAAGTCATCCCTTTGTTGCCATTACTCCCAGGTTGACTTTGTTAGGATTCTATCTATGGCCCAGCTATGAGTATCACTCTGTTCTTCTACAAAGGTGGTTTTGGCATTAAATACCCCTCAAAGGTTGATGTGCCATTAAACAAAGAAATGAAACCAATATCAATAAATCTAAGATAATGTTTTGAAGCACATTTTGTTCTTAAAACATTGTAATTTAGTATGAAGTTGAATGAATAAAAAGCAGAGGGATTCACGGGAGTGGGTGGGTAAATCTACTAGTTTGCATTTGTAAATCCTTTTATAACAGGAAAACAAAAATTGTTAGATCATGTTAAATATTGTGCACCTAGCAGAATGATTGATTCGATGTTATGGCTACGATTAATATTTCATTCACATACGACCCATTCAAAACATGTGGGTCATTTAAATGAACAATCTAGCTTGTTAACAAACGACATAATCTTATTTTCACAAAAAAAAGAAGAAAAAAAATTAAAAGCAATTATGTTTTAAACAAATTATTTTATATATTGAATTCTAAAATTTCATTTTTTATAATTGGTTATGGAGTGTCTTTAGAAAAATACAAGATTATTCAACAATAAGAATAAAAATATTGAAAGAAAAAAAATAGAATACAATGGCTAAAATTTGAATTCTTATCCATGGTAACAGATTTTTAATGAATACAATTAAATTATTATCAATGAAAATCCTGCTCTGACCGAAGAGATTCAGATCTTCACTTATTCAGTCCGTTTTAGTATCGCCAGATATTTGTGGATGTTATCATATAATTCAATATTCCATTTATAATCATTTTCCTACAGTTTTAAAAAATGTTAATCTTGAAACTAAAAACATTTTAAAAAAATCAACCCTACCCAACTTTTTCTCCCTCACTAGAATTTCAAGAAGAATTTACTTTTGATAGTTTACTGATTCTTTTCTCTCGTAAATTGTATTGAACACAGATGAATTAATATTCAATTAATTTGGTTGAAGTAAAATATTTGAGAAGTTCTGCTCTAAAGGATCCTATAAGAGGAGTTATATTATATAGAACTTGGATGCCTGGTGAGTGTGGCGGATGCTGCACTTGCACACTCCAGTGTTTTACCTAAATCATTTTGTTCATCTAGACATTAGTATTATTATTATTATTATTGCTATTTTGCAAGTTGTTCAGCTGTGTCTTCATCATTTAGATTTTAAAATATAAAAACATTTCAAGATTCAATCTTGATCTGATCACACCTTGCATATGAACAGTGGTTCAGTTGTTGTATGAGGCACACAGTGAGAATCAAACTCAATTTCAGTTGTTCAGTAGGCATACCACTTGTCTATCTTTGCTGTTTGTGGTAATAAGAGACTTGTGGATTCTTTTTGTTTGTTTTTTCTGAGACGATAATCTGGTGTCTTAAAGATTATGATGATAGGGGTGACATTATCCCCCCCACTGCTGCTATCTCTATCCCTAGTAACCATGTTAACACTGTCTAACCTTAATTCCTTAAAATGCATCCCTGCCTCTTCATCACACCCATTATTTTGTCAGCTGTAAGTGACTTAGTCTCTGTTGAGTGTTGGTTAGGAGAGGAATGGGCCAGAAAAAAAACCTTGTGATAGAAGAAAGCTAAAAAAGAAACAAAACAAAATTTTCCTTCTTACCTACTAAATAAATAAAAAAATTGGGAGTGTTATGTTGGGAACTATGGTCCTGTTTATTTAGATCTGTAGGTAAAGGGGGTGTCCTCGGGGTGTAATGGTTAAAGCGATGGACTGCGAAATCGTAGTATGCGAGGAGTTCGTACTCCAGTCACGCTATTATGTTCACTTTCGGGCAAATACCCTTGGGAAAGGTATGAACCCCCTTATCCTCCCAGCTATGGGTTAAATAGTACCACTACTGTTCTTCTAGGAGAATGGCTTTGGCATTAAATAACCTAAAAAGAGTTGATATGCCATTAAACAAAGAAACCAAACCAAACCAACCTGTAGGTAAAGGAGATGATTTGGTTGAGAAGGTATTTTGATACACTTAAATAATAAATAGGAATACTCAACATAATCTCCTTCATTAAAGATTTCATCATACCAAAATTTGAATAACTCTATGGCCACTGACTGTATCTTACCTCTGGGGATAAAATAACCCTAGATGGGTTGACATGACGTTAAAATCAATTGTGCAATCACAATTTTAATATCAAGAAAATTTTTTAACATTATTCTTTTATGAAAGTCATATTAACATTTTTATTTTAGAGTTAGCTTATAAATTTTTGTACCATCTTACATATGAATAAAGCCAGTCTATAATTAGCATTGAAGGACTCAAAAGGACCATTATATTCTGGGGAGAGGGGCACAACAAGCCAAAAATAGGATGAGGGAAGTGTGATTTCCAACTGTGAGAATGCTAATCTGCAATACAACTGATTGGCTGCTTTTTATTTATTTTTTTCCATTTAAATGAATATGTGATAGGAAGTGAGATAAGTGGATTTATATAAAATATAGGGAGACTAATTTTCTTTAATTCCATTTTTTTCTATTTTATTTTTTTTGTGGGTAAATTGCAATAAATTTTACTATAAATATTATTGAAACAGAAAATAAAATCAAAATTTAAAGTTTTATCACATTTACAGAATCAGCCGTTAAAAAAATCTAAAAATCCTAATCAAGCAATAAATTACATGACATTTTTCTTTCATCAAAACAATTTACAAAAGAACTTTTTTTCACAAGGAAAATTCATTAAGTTTATATTCCTTCCCCCCGTTTGAATTTGTATTAATTTATTTTCATAAAATTCTAATCCCCTTGTAGCTTTGTTTTATCAATTGATAAACTTGTTTTTTTTCTTTTAAGCTGCTTTCAATTTCTCCATGCAAACATTTGTCGACTGAGCCACCCCTGCTCATTTTAATAAAGAAAAATAATGATAAATATTTCTTAATAAAAAAAAAAAAAGCAAACAGATTTTAAGAAAATAAATCTTTAAATATATTTTTTTTTTCAATTATTTTATCATTAAATGAAAAATTGGATTCCATTTTAGAATGGTGATTTTGGGATTACAAAAAATTTGTTTTACTAAAAATGTAAATAAAAAAAAAATAAAAATATTAAAATATTTGTTTACTAAATTGAGACTTTTAAGTAAAATTAAATCGAGTTTTAATTACCTTCATTTGATGATCATTGCAATCAATTCTTTTTCATCATTAAGGGTTTTCGGACTATTGTCTTCATCTTTATTGTTATTTCCACAACGTTTCGGCCAATATGTCCTCCGGCCTTCTTCAGGTGTTTGTTGAACTCAGGAACCTTCATGGAACTTTGAACTATGTCCTTTATTGAATCCACGGGGGTTGCCTGTTCTGATTCCATTAGCCATAAACGGGTACAAGTGTTAAGTATTCCTGTATTGCTACTCGCCTGCCATCAGGATTGAACCTGGTTCTCTTAGCTTTTAAGGAGACAATCATCTAGAGGTTGCTGGTTCAATCCTGACTGCAGCCGAAACATTGTGGAAATAACAATAAAGATGAAGACAATAGTCTGAAAACCCTCAATGATAAAAATCAACAAGCTTCATCTCAGAAATTTAGACAACCAATCAATTCTTCTTAAAGATGAATTTTGGAAATCTTAATCAGGAACCAGAGATTCTATGTTCAGTTTAAAATCAGGTAAATTTATCAGCCTCAACACGGATTGTAAACATTCATCAGCTAGTCTTGAATGCAGCACAGATTTATGTAGCGACCAATTACCAAGTTTTTGGAAATTCTTCTACCGTATGCCATCGAAAAGTAGTTTGTGGGCTGCGTGTTTGAGAACCCTAGTCTAGAAGGACACTTGATTTGAAGAGGAACATAGCTAATGCTGATCTGTGAAGATATGAAAAGTCACTGCCAGTTGATTTAGTCATCATTTCCAGCCAGATGAAAAGAGATAAGTTTATTAGAGAATACAAAAGCGATTGAAGCAGAGAACATTTATTTGAACCTACATTTGTTTTTTTAATTTTTTTTTTTTTAATATTTTTTAATTTACTCTGTAATCTTTAAGTCTTGATTACTCCCCCACCCCCAGCAATACTCATTACCCCAATTGGCCTAGTCGGCTAGAGCTATAGAAAGCACTGCATCTCTGCAGAGGGGTAAGAGCCCCTCTAATGAATGTCCTGGATATGACACTAAACAATCTGATTGTGAGGCTCCAGTAGTATTGGAGATTGCAGAGTACCCCTTCTTTACCATTGCTCTCAGGTCCACTCTGACCTGGAGTGGTAGCTCCTGAAAGGGTCCTATCTATAGGTTGAATAGAATTGTTTGACATCTAAACTGAGTACAAACAAATGACTTCTGCTAAATTGAATTGCTTGAAATAGAACTGTTAACTCACAAATGACTGATGTTTAATTGAATTGTTAGTGTTAAATAGCAATACTTGAAACTGTGTGCAAACAAATGATTAATAGTTAATAGAATTATTCATATTAGATAGCAATACTTGAAACCATTAACTGTCTGCAAAAAAATCAGCTCAGGCTTGTTTAAAAATGGTATCTACAAAATGTGTTTAGATATCATAAATTTAATATATATGTATAAAAAGGATTTGGCATTAAATAACCCACTACAAGTGATATGCCATAAAACCTAACCAAATCATTACCCCAATGAGTATATAAATAAATATAACAATAAAAATTGTAAGTTTTTCATTTTCAATTCAGTAAGTTGACATATTTGGCTCTCATTAGGTCAAACAGTGATTGCATTAAGATCCAGTAAAAGAAAGACCAAAGTTAATAAAAAAGTAAAAGTTGGTGACTGTAGTCAAGGGCGACCTACCTGAAGGCTCCTTTTTCAATAGCTACTACACCGAGGTGTAGGGGAGGGCACTACTCCTTTCCCTGGATTGCTCCACTTTACCTTTGATATGTACCTTATATTGCTGAGTGTTAAGCAAGGAGGTATCAAGTACCATTTTTAAAGTCTTTGGTATGATGTGATCTGAGATTGAACCTGAGTCTCCTGAGCCATCAACACTCTACCCGCTAGGCCAATGAGCCGGTTAATATTAGATTAAAATTGTCTTCATTTCATGGAATATTTCATTGTTGAAAAGGTTTTCCAGAAAGCCATGTACTTTTAAATCTGGAGTCTTTAAACATTTTAAATGCTTGTCTCTTCATGGTCTTTCATTATGTCCATATGTTTAAAAATTAAGACAAATATAATGTTCATGATAAAGAAATAAGTTCAAAAGTATCTATGTAAGTAAAAGCTACAAAACTTGTCATGTTTTTGCCTTTCTTAGCTATATTTGATGAAAACCTGCTTGAATTTACTATTGTCATGTGGAACAGCTGAAGTATGGGTGACCAAAAATGATAAGCTGTTACCCATAATACTGTACTGAATTTTGCATTCCTTTTTATCATTAAATTTTAGAAGGAAGTTACTTACCAAGTAACAGAAACTCACCAAAAAGTAAGCGGATAGAATATGCTCCATTAGCCATTCTCATTTCCACTGAGCAATTTAACTCCATGTTTATTTTGGTGTCATCAGGAAAGAATGTGCACCGTTTCGGGGGCTTTCTCTCTATGGTTTTATTTGCACATTAGCCCCCCCCCTCACAGACATGAAGCCCCATTAAAGAATCCTATCAAATCAACGTCTAACGGCGAAATGTAAATTTTCAAATCTGCTCACTCGCGAGCATGTAATACTATGTCGTGTTTATTTTGAAATGTTCCACAAGACGTTTCTTTTATTTCATATCCACATTGAACAATTTTAGAATCTTATTGAAAAATCAAACTTTATTGATCAGTCATAGCCTATCGACAAATCATACAGAAAGTATTTCAAATCATAGAAAAAGTAAAGACTGAAAGAAAATACTTAATATTGTACAAAGTAATCAGGAAAGACATTGATGTGTCGTGTAAGTTTGTCAGTGATGTGCTCGCTTAACAATGTATAACAAAGACAAGTTTGTTTAATTGACATTTTTGTTGGTCAACAAGACAAGTGGAGGATCTCACTGTCATTAGCCATGTGTCTCTCTTTTCTGTTTTAATATCTCTTCCTCATTACTTTTATATCTTGAATGCACTTGTGTCATAATGGTTATTGTCTAAAGAAATGGACTCAGTGATCCAAGTTCAAATCCAGGACAAGGCAGTTTGGATTTCATGTTGTGTTAATACCCTTGTGAAAGGTATGAAAGTATTCTCCACCCAGGTGTGAGAAAATTGTAGGGCAGACTGAGCTCTTTAACATTGGTATAGCAACCAGTCTAGAAGGAAACTTTGAAGTCAAACCAGTCGTACTCCGCTTTAAAATTTTGCCCTGTTGGCTGGGCTTAGAATATGCTGTCTTCTCTGCAGGGGTGGAGTAAGACTTACCTCCCTCTACCAAAAAAAAAAAAACAAAAAAAACTTGTGTCCTGGGTATGATACTAAACTGCATCTGACAGTGAGGATCCAGTTCTGGAGATCTGGGGAGTGTCAAGTACCTCTTCATTGCCATTACTCCCAGGTCCATTTTGATTTGGAGTGATTGTACCCGTTAGAGTTTCATCTAAGGGTCAAATAAATCTGTTTAAAAATTATTTAGTTTTGATTGAATCATGTGCAAAATAAAGAATAAAACTACACCAAAACATCAATATGAATATACAATTAATGTGATTCCCTAACCTCTAGACAGGTTAGCATGCCATTAAAATCAATCAATCAGATCCATCTAGAAATTGATCTTGTGTGGCATCCTGATCATTGCTGAGGGGTTAGGTAAATGCATTATCAATTTAATAATCAACAGATAAATCTACCAAGCAATGTCAAAGATTAGATTAATTCAGATTAAATCCCCTGATATTTTTTTTTTTTAGCTTGCAAGCCACAAAACTTCTCTCTGGAGGGTCTTTCATCCATGAGTCAAATAGAACTGATTATTCATTTACCATACTTTAAACCATTTAACTGTGTGCAAACAAATGATTAATATTAAATTGTACTATTAATATTTAACTGTGTGCAAATAGAACTAATACTCTTAGATAACAACATGTAAAACCATGTGCGAACAAATAAGCTCTGACTTGTGTAAAAATGTAATTTCCAAACTATTAATTTACAAATCATAGATGAAAGAACAGGATTGGGCATTGAATAACTCATAATGTTTGATGTGCCATAAAACTGAACCATCAGGAGGGTCTGGAGGCCCTAGTAATAAAAAAAATAGGAAAAACAAATAAATTTACACAATAACAATCATATTTTATTAATGAGACATTTGATGTTCGTAATCACAAAGAGATAAAATATCAGGGTTAAATGAAGACGTTGATACAAAGGAGCACTTTAGATAAGGGATGTTTTGACAGTTGCAAACACAGCATCCTTTTGGCATGCAGTATCTAGTGCAAAACATGCTTACTACTTGCTGGGTGCTAGGGGGGTATAGTTGGACAATCATCCAGATGGAAGCACATGGTTCTTATAGAAATCAAGGATGTGGCAAGTAAGAAATCTAGACTTCAAATATTCTGAACATTATTGTGAGTTCAAACTCCAGTGGAAAGGCATGAATCCACTTATCCCCCCAGTTAGGGGTTAAATAGTACCACTATTGTTTTTTTACGAAGATGGCTTTGGTATTAAATAACCCATGAAGGTTGATATGCCATTTAACAAAGAAATCAAACCAAACCATCCTTGGTAATTAAGTTAGAAAATGTTTAAGATGATTATAACACATCCCATTGGCCTAGTGGGTAGAGTTTTCACCAATGACCAAGGAGACTGGAGTTCAATCCCAGGTTGAGTCATACCAAAAACTCAAAAAATGATACTTGATGTCTCCTTGCTTAACACTCAGCTTTATAAGGTATGGATCAAGGGTAAAGTGGAATAATCCAGGAAAAGGAGTAGGGCCCTCCCCTACACCTTGGTGTTGTAGCTATTAAAAAGGGAGCCTTCAGGTTACCCTCAACTATAGTCACCAACTTTACTCATTACACATCCCTGTGTAATTAGCATCTTAAATACTTTAAACAAACATTTATTTATTCATTTAAAAATTTGTGATACTCCACCCTAATGGCAAGGCTTTGAATACACTAACTGTAACCCCTGCTGAGATATTAGATTCTCTCCAACGAGGGGTGTCCTGGGTACGACACTAAACTGCATCTGATGGTGAGGCTCCTGTTCTAGAAATCTGGGAAATGTGGAAGCATCTTTCACTATCATTACTTTCAGGTCCTTTTTGACCCTCAATGGACTGTTAGAGTCACACCTAGGGGTCACACAGATCTGTTTAAACTGATTACTATTGAATAGGAATACGGAATACTTGATATATAAAGTATTTGTATAAAGAATGGTTATGAGAGGCAGTGATTTTTTTTTTCTAAGGATTATTTCCATTACTTGAAACCATATATTTTTATGAAAACAAATGACTATTGGCCTAATGAGTAGAGTGTTCACCAATGATCCCGGAGACCAGGGTTCAATCCCAGATCGAGTCATACCAAAGACTAAAAAAATGGTACTTGATGCCACCTTGCTTAACACTTGGCAATATAAGGTATGTATCAAGGGTAAAGTGGAGTAATCCAGTGAATGGAGTCGTGCCCTTTCCTACACCTCGTTGTAGTAGTTTTTGAAAAGGGAGCCTTCGGGGCACCCTCGACTAAGGTCGACTATTAATATAATTATTTGCATTAGATAGGAATATTTGGAATTATACTAGTGTATATCATATGTGACCTTATGCAAGAAACAGCTACACAAAAAATGTAAATATGAATGTACTATGAATGCAATCCTTAACCTCTAAGCATAAAATAACCCGAGACAGTTTGACATGCCATTTCTGATTATTGGATGATGTGTCTCTACTACAATTCTAACTTTGGTCTGACAGTTTGGGCATCAGTTTTAAAATGATGAAGAGGAGTGGAATTGATTAAAACAATACTAATTAAACTTTAATTGATTAAATGATCATAAGAAACCCATTTTTGATAATGCTTGTAAATTTTTTTTGAATAGATTGAATACACTAGATGCTTACATACATTAATCTTTTGTATGAGAATTAAAAAAAAATCTTTTTTTGCTTTTTTTGTAAACTGCACAGCCTGACCATCTATTTAACCATAGATTGTAACATGCATATTCTTTCTCTTTGTCTTTATTAGACTTAAAAAAAAAAAACAACAACCGAAAACTGGGTCTGACATTGAAAGAAATGTTCAACTGATAAATCAGTTGATATTGATTTCCTTTGATCATTTTAAAGATTTTCTTTATTGCCTAGCAGTTTACTAAGTTTGGATTTTTCCAATACAGAATCAAATAGGAAAGGTTAAGAATGTTTTGTGCTACAGTAGGGAGTGCCTGCTTGCATGTGTATAGATATGCATATTGTGAAAATGAATATTTGTGTGCGTATGAGGAAAAGTGGCTCATAAGTAACCACTATCACCTGTTAGTTGTACATCAGCTAGAAACCATGTGGTGTTTTGGAAGCTTTCTTTGTGTGTGTTTGTATATTTTAATGTCTTGGAATATGCTTTTAAAAGTTCCTTTTCAAATTCATATTTTCTTTTGCTACTTGTCTGTTGCTTGTACAGAATAGCCACCTATGAAAAATATCTTTAATTATATATACATATAACAGTTTAATCCCAAAATATATTTTCAACTATTCACAATATGGCCATTGGACAAATTTCTTTTGTTTTTCTCTTCAACACCTGTTTTGGCATGTCCTCTAATCTAGGGTTATTTTATGCCTAGAGGTGAGGGAATTGCATACATTGTATATTTATATTTACATTTTATGTGTTGTTGTTTCTTAAGAGTTTTTGCAATCAGGAATATTTGATTTCAAGAATTCCTATTAAACCTACTTTGCACACATTTGTATGATTTCAAGTATTCCTATCTAATAGTAATAATCATAGTTTCTAGTAACATAAGCAAGGCATGCTGGGAAGTAAGGATGAACTCGAGCAACATTCTTTAGGATTCTAACACATAGGCATACTGGTGTTGAACAACCTGCAAAAACTTACATTCATCAGTTCTGTTGTGTCACTGGATACTCTCTAAAGGACTTTCCAAGAATGATGACCAATAGGGACAGATGGTGATAGAAAGTCATGGGAATACATGTTGTCAGCTTGCCTTGATGATGTTGAAGACCCCCCCCCCACAAACGAGTGCCCTGGATATGACACTAAACAATCTGATGGTGGGGTTTCAGTAATGAATGCGGAGTACCCCTTTATCGCTCCAAGGTCCACTCTGGCTCAGAGTGGTAGCACCTGATAAGGTTCCTATCTATGGGTTGAATAGAACTAAACCGTGCTTCTTTCACTATACTGATTTTTGCATTTAAACTGCATATTTATGCTAAACTGAATTGTTTAAAATAGAACAGTTTTGACATTTAAACTGTGTACTTATGCTAAACTGAATTGCTCAAAATAGAACTGTTTTGACGTCTAAACTGTGTACTTATGCTAAACTGAATTATCTGAAATAAAACTGTTTTGACATTTAACTCTGTGTATTGCCCAGTCGGCTGGGGCTGTAAAATACCCTGATTGCACCTCTGCAGTGGGGTAAGACCCCCCCCTCCCAATGAGTGTACTGGATATGACACTAAACAATCTGATGGTGAGGTTCCTGTGATGCTGGGGCTTTGGGGAATGCTGAGCACCCCTTCATTGCCATTGCTCCCAAGTCCACTCTGGCCCGGTGTGGTAGCCTCTGATTGGGTCCTATCTCTGGGTTAAATAGAACTAATGGCATACTTATGCTAAACTGAATTGTTTGAAATAGAAATATTTTTGACAATTAAACCGTACTTACATTTAAACTGTGCTTATGCTAAACTGAATTATTTGAAATAGAACTGTTTTTGACATTGAAACTGTACTTACACTAAACTGGTTTGTTTAATATAGAACTATTTTGACATTTAACTGTGTGTAAACATAATTTGTACTTATATTAAACTGAATTAAAACTGCTTGACTAAACTGAATAGCTTGAAATAGAAACGTTTTTCACAATTAAACTGTACTTACATTTAAACTGCGTACTTATCCTAAACTGAATTGTTTGAAATAGAACTATTTTCATAAACTCTACATACATTTAAACGGTGCTTATGCTAAACTGAAGTGTTTGAAATGGAACTGTTTTTGACATTGAAACTGTACTTGCACTAAGCTGAATTATTTAATATAGAACTGTTTTGACATTTTATTGTGTAAACAAAATCTGTACTTATACTAAACGTAATTAGCTGAATTAGAACTGTTTGACAAAGCTGAATAGCTTGAAATAGAAATGTTTTTCACAATTAAACTATGTACTAATACTAAACTGAATTGTTTGAAATAAAACTATTTGCATAAAAATGGATTTGGCATTAAATAACCTACAAAGGTTGATATGCCATAAAACCCAACCAACCATTGATGATATTGATTTCTATTTAATCATTTGTTTGCACACAGTTGTATGGTTTCAAGTATTCCTATCTAATACTAATAATTATTTGTCTAAATTTCTGAGATGAAGCTGGATAATTGTTATCACTGAGAATATTTAGATTGTTGACCTCATCTTTATGCACGTGTTTTGGCCAATATGTCTTTTGGCCTTCTTCAGGTGTTTCACATTGTACTCAGGAGCCTACATAGACTCTTGAACTGAACCCTTTATTTGAATCACAGGGGTAGACTGTTCCTATTCAGTTAACCATGACTGGGTGCAATGACTGTTAACTTATAGTAAGTATTTCTTGTTAATCTTACCTGTCATTGGGATTGAACCTGCAACCTCTAGAGATTTTCACTCAGAAGCACTTTCCAACCAAACATCTTATCCACTGTACCAGGTGTCCTTGCTGGACAATTCAGAGTGAATTTTTGTGACTTATAAACCTAGGAGGTGCTCGTGGTGTAATGGTTATCATCATAGGAAATGGACACGGCGACACGAGTTAAAATCCTGGACGAGACATTGCATTTCACATAGCACTAATACCCTTGGGAAAGGTATGAATCCAATTATTCTCCCTCCAGCTATGGGTAAATAGTAGGGCAGACTAGGTTCTTCAGCCTTGATGAGGCAACTAGTCTAGGAGAAGGAAAAACTCTGAATTCAAACCTGTTAAACTCTGCTTAAAAATTAACCTTGTGTCATATCCTGCCCAAGCGGAGGGGTTGGGTAAATATATATAAACCTAATGTGTCCAACTCATGAGATACTCCTCTCCACTATCATATCTGATGTTTTTTTACCCTAGCTTATATCGCAATTTTTTGTTTCTTACTACAGCCTGTCTGCCCTATATTAAAGGACTAGCTGAAAAAATTCAAAAGATATGCAGTCCATGTGACATTGGGACTATATTTATCAGTAGCACAACTCTTCAAAAATATCTCTGCCAAGTCAAACCCCCAACAGAATACAACCTGACCAAGAATTGTGTTTATTCCCTCCCTTGCAGTTGCAGTAGAGTATACAAAGGTGATACATACGCCCTCTAAAAGTAAGGCTAGAGAAACACCAAAAGGCAGTATGTGGGGGAGAGCTTGAAAAGTTGAGTATAGTTGTGACCATATTTGGAAAGAAAAGGGAAACTACCTGCCCTTGTGGTATCAAACTAAAATAATTGACGGGGAGGAACACTGAAGGATAAGGTGTCTTAAAGAAGCGGCACACATGTTGAGCAACAGTGACCTGTTGAGTAGACCAAATTCAGAAATGAATACAATTTAGGAACCATTAATCAAAAAAGCTTGATTAAAAAATTTTTTTTAAATTGCGATATGAGCTAAAGTAAAAATTTAGGAACCATTAATCAAAAAAGCTTGATTAAAAAATTTTTTTAAAATTGCGATATGAGCTAAAGTAAAAAAACATCTAATATGATTGTAGAGAGGAATATCTCATGAATTGACGGAAACATTAGGTTTATAAGTCCTAAAAATTCACTCTGAATTGTCCTGCAAGGACACATGGTGCAGTGGATAAGATGTTTAGTTGGAAAGTGCTTTTGAATTAATAAAATCTGGAGGTTGCAGGTTCAATCCCAACAACAGGTATGAATAACTAACAAGGAATACTTACTATAACTTAACACTTGTACCTGGTCATGGTTAACTGAATTGGAACAGTTTACCCCTGTTGTTCAAATAAAGAGTTCAGTTCAAGATTCTGTGTGGATTCCTGAGTTTGACATGTAACACCTGAAGAAGGCTGAAGGACATATCAGCCAAAAAATTGTGAGTCTCATGATAAAGGTCAATAGTCTGAATATTCAAGTTGAGGGCGACCCGAAGGTCAATAGTCTGAATATTCAAAGTGATAATAATTCATAATGTATATTCAATGTAAGTAAGTGAAGTTGGCGACCATAGTCGAGGGCGACCTGAAGGCTCCTTTTTCAATAACTACTACACCGAAGTGTAGGGGAGGGTGCTACTCCTTTCCCTGGATTGCTCCTTGATCCTTACCTTATATTGCTGAGTGTTAAGCAAGGAGATATCATGCACCATTTTTTGAGATATCATGTACCATTTTTTGAGTCTTTGGTATGACGCGACCTGGGATTGAACCCAGGTCTCCCGGACCATTGGCGGACACTCTACCCGCTAGGCCAATCACTCAAATTTAATAAAAAATGATTTTAAATTAGCATCATAATTTGTTAATTATACTTTTATTCATTTATGTGTTTTTTATTAATGTTTTTATTTTATTATTAGTTCAAATTCATTAAAGAAATCAAAAGGGATAAAAATTTCAATATAAGGAAAATTTAAGGGGGGGAATAATTTTTGATATGAAGTGAGTGACACTAAAGCCAAATTTAGTATTTAACTGGGTAATGTTTTTAGGGGGCTTTAGTGTGCCATTAAATGGTAAAGTCATTTGGTAAATCTAAAAATTGTGAGTCTAACGATAAAGATGAAGTCAATAGTCTGAATATTCAAAGTGATAACTGATAATTGTATTGTTTCAAGTAATTATTTCTGTTTAATAAGTCATTTGTTGACACACAGTTGGCATATGTTTTCAATTAACTAATAAAAACCCTTAGTAAACAATTATACCTTTGAATAACTATTCTTAATACAAATAATTTAGTTATATGATATCAATTATTCCTCAGAGTGGGAATACCCATTAGGGTCTCATCTGTGAGTCAAATTAAACTATTTAATCATTTAACTGTGTGCAAACAAATGACTGTTAAATCGAATTGTTTGTCTTGCATAACAATACTTGAAACCGTTTAACTGTATGCTGACAAATGAACTATGGCTTGTTTAAAATGTTTCCAACAAACCATTCATTTACAAATCATATATACATTTAGTGTGTGTCTATATATATATATATATATATATATATATATATACACATACACAGGATTTGGCATTAAATAACCTACAAGGGTTGATGTGCCATAAAGCACAACCAATTGTTGCTGTCTAATACAAATAACAGGTACCACCACTCCGGGTCAGTGTGTACTAGTTGAAGGTACTGGAGAAGGTTGAGTTACTGCCATCATGTGAATCTATGCTTAATATGAAAACTATTTGTAGAAAAGGTTGCTAACAATAGATATCCACAGCCATTTTCCCAGGGTATGCATGGTAAAAGGATATATGGTTGGGATGAGGTGTCAAATTATTAATGATAGTTTGAAGGTGATGAATCAAAAGAAAATATCACATAAGTGTGGTTGAAGTTGCAACAAAAGATTAAATGTTACCATGCAGCAAAATCACTAATTGATTACCAATCCCAGGAAAAGATCTTTTCCAATGTATCATTCAAACAAGCCAATTGCTCACTATAGATTTGCACAATGATATATTAACAAGGTTACAACCATTCATTATAAATAATTTTGTTTTAATTCCACTAATCAGAGATAACTTTTTTCTCTGTCTGTTCTGAATTCTAGACATGATTTTCTTTATTTTGTATTCTCATAATAAAAATAATTTGTATTCTCAAATAAAATAATGGGTTCAATCCCAGGTCGTGTCATACCAAAGACTTTAAAAATGGTACTTGATACCTCCTTGCTTAACACTCAGCAATATAAGGTAAGGATCAAGGGTAAAGTGGAGCAATCAAGGGAAAGGAGTTGTGCCCTCCCCTACACTTCGGTGTAGTAGCTATTGAAAAGGGAGCCTTCTGGTCACCCTCGACTACGGTTGCCAACTTACTTGTTTACTTTTACACACTTCCGATATCTCCAGAACTGGAGTCTCACCATCAGATGGATTTTAATGTTGTACCTAGGACCTCTTTTTTAGTGGAGGGGGAGGTTTTAACCCTTCCGCAGAGGATACAGTCAGCATATTCTAGAGCCCCGTCGGCTGGACTTGAAGGTGTTCGATTTCTGATTGTAGAATTTAACTGTTAAAAAAGAAAAAAAGGAAGTGATTAAAATGTCTGAATATTACTCTTATCTGGATGGTGAATGTGAATATTACATTTCTCTATATTTTTTACTTTAAAAATAACCAGAATTTTTCTGGGTGGGGCTACAAGTACCCCAAATTCATAACATTCGTTTAAACAAATCTCATTTGATTAAAAAGGATGAAAAGATTATCTTTATAGTTTTGCTGTTTCAATGATTTTTGATGTTTATTATGTGAACGAAAATTCAAAACAAAATCTCAACTCTTGATTTCAATACGTTTATTGTGGAGAAAGAGAAAGAACTGCTTTCAACTTGTTCATAATCAAAATTTCACCCACCTCCTTCCATAGAATATTTCTCTAACGTTTTTTTTTTTTCTTCTTTTCACTCCATCAAATAAAAACGACTCTGCGAACCCCCCTCCTCTCTTTCTCTCTTCTTATTTCTTGATTTTTTTAAAAAAATAATCTATTTATAAATCTTTGACATTATGATACGTTATTGAACAAAGCCAGTCATGGTCAAGTTCATCATCATCATCATTTTTGCCTCCCTACCCCCAATTGCAATTTTAAAGCAGCAATCACAGCGATCATCCGGCTTTTCAATGATTTCTCAAATGAGCAGGAGGAACAAGCTCCACACACCCCAGTAGTTTCTCTTACCTCAGCTTTTGATTTCTACCCTGCATCCTTCTACCCTCACCTCTCTCTCTCGTCTTCATCATCACCCACTCTCTCTTTCTTCGTGGCTGTAAAGCTGGCATCATACACCAAGTCCTTTATACACACACACACACACACACACACACACTTATCAGTAACTTTAAAATCGTCTCTTTCCTCCTCCCCCCTCTCTCTCTCTCTCACAATGAGTAACGCTTTTTAATGTTAAAGTAACCACAAACGTTTTTCAGTAATTCAAATAAAAAAAATCTTGTACCGTAAAACTTTCTTTGATACTGTATATGTGTTTGGTAAATATAGCTATCTAACATACTTGTTACATAATATAAAATATACAGATTGTGTGTACTGTGTATATAGTTAAGTTAACTTTTACACGTGTGTGTGTGTGTGTGTGTGTGTGTGTGTAAAACAAAACATTAACTAAATCAATCGTTCTTAGTTTTGTGTGAATTAAAGCAGCAGCAGCCTGACATTATCAAAAGTACAATTTTTTGGTTCATAATTGATTATATTGTCTGGCTATTATTGTAGAGAGAAATCCCAGCTTTTCTTTTCCTTTCTTTTCTTTTTTCCAGAATTTTATTTACCCCAAATTAAAAACCGGGCGGTGAGGTTGTTTGTTACTCATTTAAATTTAAAAAAAAATCTCACCATATTCTCATCTAATTTTTCAATTGTATCAAGAATATGAGATTTTTTATTTTAATGATATTTCAGAGTTCAGTTACTGAATAACAAATGAACATAGGTAGAATTTGAATTGGTATCCATAAACCGGATAGGTCTCTTCCTTTAATTTGAAAATAAATAAACAACAAACAATGAAGTTTAATAATTTCAATCGAGATTTTCTTAAAAAACAAAACAAAAACAAGAACAAAACCATAATAAACAAAAAAATATTTTTTTCTTCTTGTTTTTGCGAATTTTTCACACCAATTTTACCAGGTGGTTTTTCATTGAAGTCTGAATAATAGCAAATTTCCTGAATTCGTCAAAGTATTCTAGCTGAATGCTGCAGTCTGGATGATTTTGATTCATCTTCTAACTTCCAATTCCCCCAGTCTGCTTTCTAAGCCTTTGAGATCTGTTCCAAGATCACCAAATAAAATCAGTATCACTAATACCATAATGTGCTACAATTTTATTTTAGCTCTCTAGCAAGATTCAGGTATTTGTCTGTATTTTTGTTTTCTTTTATTTCCGCTCTGTGGTCCATTTGAATGACAAAACGAATCAGATGACAAGTTCTTTTCTTTTTGTTAATTAACACTCGGTCTGATCTTCTGGTCGGGGTTGGGTGATCTATTTGTATTTGAATATCCCAGAGAATGTATTTTTCAAGTCCTTGAATTGTAGCGTCTATGCAATCCTACATACAGGTACGTCCTCTTCCTCCTTATTGTTGAGAGGATCAAAACTTAACACTGGCTCTGATCTTCCGGCCGGGATTATGTTATGGGGCTCATTTTCTTGGACAGATTTTGGTTTGCGCATTTACCATTTGTCCGAATGGTAAAATTTTAAGTTCTTGCACAATTCTCAGTAGATCACTTTTCTCACCCATCATTATTTTACGCCTTACACGTTTATTATTATTATTATTATTATTTCTTCATTCCTAGCGATTTTTTCACTCCAGCCTTTACTGGTGGTCTTTCACTGGAGTCTGAGTGACAGCAAGTCTCTGCAGGTCCCCAGGACTTTTCTCAGTATTCTGGTCGGTCTTAACGCTGTAGTCTGTATAGTCTCGAACCCTTCTCTGATCTCCAATTCTTCTATTCTTTTTCCAAGCCTTGGGAAACTGTTCCTTGTACACTAACTACAGTTGGTATCACCGTCACCTTCATGTTCCATAGTTTTTTCCAGCCCTCTAGCAAGATCCAAGTATTAGTCCCTCTTTTCGCTTTCTTTCATTTTCACTTTGAAGTTCGTTGGAACATTGTTATTTGGTAGTTCGGCTGGTGTAATGGTTAACAAAACTAGACTAGCAAATCTTCACGAGTGAGTTCGAGTCTCATTGGGTGCTCCATTCATGCGGCCTTGTGCCACATCTTAGCAAAACGCGTTGTAAATTATATTATTTGATAGTTGTTGATAATTTGATGTTTCTGATTTGTTTTAGTCAGGAAACCGGAAATATTTTAAATCTTCATTTTCGAGAGCATTATAAGTCTTGACAGCTGGCAATATTATCATTTTTATTGAACAAAAACTGTTTGTTATTATTGTTTAATACAAATTTCTATTACATCTCATCGTCCATTTTAAAATTGCGGTCAGTCTTCACCCTCCCCCCGCCATTGTTGTTCTATAAAGTGAATTAACGATTTTTAACCCGAGAATTTTTTAAAAAAATGCTCAAATATCGGAAACTATGAAAAAAAAAGTCTGCTTAAAAAAATATTCGAAATCATTTGAGATGGAAAGTGATAAAACCATTTTGAGAGAGAGAGAATGAAAAAAAAATGTGCCCCATTCTGAAAGACATGATTGTTGTTTAGTAACGTTAGGGTGCGTCGAGGTAAAAATGGGAGCAGGGGTTAAGAAGAGTATAAAGATAGGGAAGGGGGTGTATAAAGGAATGAGGTGGGGTGAAATTAGAGGAAATAGGAAATGAATATCAATATAATCAGAGGAGAGAGAGAATTGAAGATAAAGAAAGAAAACAGAGAAGGGTAAGGAAAAGTGAGCAGATCTGAGATTTCAAAGAAAAGGAGATCAAACCCCAGGGGGGGGGTAGGGAGAGGAAGGTATAGATAGATAAGAGAGAGAGGGCAAATATAAAGATATCAAAACGAGAAAGGGGAAAGAAGGAAACGGTGAGAGAGAGGATATATCAAACGGAGAGAGAGAGGGGGGGAAGGGTAATGTACATATCTGGAAAGTCTCTCTCTTTCATATATATATATATATATATATATATATATATATAGGAAAGAATGAGAGGGAAGTAGAGATAAGGATCGGTGAGAATGAAACGTAAAAGTAGAGAGAAGTATATCGAAGACAGAGAGAGAAAGTAGAGAGAGGGGAAGGCTACTGAAGAGAGAGGGGAGAAGAGAAAGACAAAAACTGTATAGCAGGTTTAACCCTGTGTAGAGAAGATAGAAAACGAAGAACTGAGGTAGACACACACATACACACACACACACACACACACACACACACACACACACACACACACACACACACACACACACACACGATGAAAAAAAATATAGACAAAGAAATACCTCACCTCTCTCTCTCTCTCTCCCCCCTCCTCTGCTTCATCAACAGACTCACTTGAGACTGGCTGCATCTCCAAACGGCCTTTCTCATTCATTACCTAAAATATAAGCTTAAAAAAAAGTTGGGGATTAGAGGAAATGCCCCTGGGGGATACAGCTGTTCTTCTCCATATCTGTCACTCTTTCTCACTCTCCCATTCACAGGGAAGCTGATAAACGAAGAAAGAACATAAAAACTCTTCTATTTTAACCCTCTTGAGATTCATTCAACTATTTTTTTCGTATTTTTGGAGCCTTCATTTCACACCAATTGAATGATGACATTGAATATGGATTTTTTATTACAAGATTCGTAAGTAATTTTTTTAAAAAAGTTTATTTATGTTAAAATTTGTAGATTTATTGTGCTTTTAGGGGATTTGGATATTTCTTGTTTCTTTGTTTAGAACAACTCGATCTTTCTCGTTCTTTATTTTTTCGTGATTGTTGGTCAACTTGTTTATTGTGATTAATAAATGTGTAAACAAAAAACCAAAACAAAAAAAAAAGTTTGTCTTTGAACTTAAACTGAAATAACTCGTCTATTTTTACGTTTGTGTTGTTGAATCTCATTTTCTTTTTATCACCCACAAAATAATACCTGGCAGTTGTAAAATATCGGAAGTCACCAGCAAAAGTTTATCATAAAAAAATTGTAAACGACGAATAATTATAATTATCATCTTCCACATTTATTACCATTTCCTTTTTATAAAACTCATTAAAATGTTCAACAATATGTGAATGTATTGTGTGTGGCGAGCGCATGTTTTGTTTGTTCTTTTTGTACAAAATGTGTAAAATTTTATGTATAATGAGTGATGTTATGTCTCAATATTCAACATTTCAAGTGTTTGCCCTTCAAAACATCAAAATACGATAAATTTCCACTTCGGTTACTGAAAGATACTAAAATTCATCATGTTATGTTGATTTTTGATATTCGACCACCCCCACGCACGTGTAACGAAAAATTGCCCAAAACTTGTAATAAAAATTAATTCGATCTTCCCAGTATTTCTGACATTAGCAAGAAGAAAGATCAGAGAAAAATTCGATGCAAAAATTATTCATTAGAAGTGGGGATATTTATGTTTAAAAAGTTGTTTACACTATGAAACAACAAAAACAAAATGTCCTGGGATAACACCAAATTACTAATAAGGCTCCACTTCTGGAGAAACCCTTTATTGACATTACTCCCAGGTCCACTCTGACCCATGGGGTTAGTACCTGTTCAGATTCCATGTGTGGGTTAGTTCAATAGATTTTTCAGAAATTATTGGATAGGAATGCATGAAATATTTAAACTGTGTACAAATAATTACTTGGAAGCTATAATTGTTTACTCAGGTTTAATCTTCGAATAAGGTGACTATATTCTCTGCAAAAGGGGTTAGACTTCATCGAAGGAGTATACTGTTTGACATTAAATTACATTCGGTGGTGAGGTTCCAGTTCTATACCAGTATGGAGTATTCTTGCATTTCCGTTACTCCCAAGTTCATTCTGACCCCCGGATTGGTAGTATTTGTTAGGGGCATTCATTATCAATGGGTCAAATAGATTTGTTTGAAAATTATTAGATAGGGAATGCTTAAAATTATACAACCAGATGCCAACAAATTATATTTATTATGATCATTAAATAGGAATAATTATTTGAAAACATGTTTGCAAATTATTAGTATTTAGTAGGAATACTTGAAATCTTATTGTGTACAAATTATTGCACGGGGAAAAGTTTTTGGTGAGATATCTGAATTATTAAAGTATTTTTTCAAAGAAAATTTTGTTAGAGGTACAATTTACCAACCCCTCCGCTCGGGCAGGATATGACACAAGGTCAATTTTTAAGCGGAGTTTAACAGGTTTGAATTCAGAGTTTTCCTTCTCCTAGACTAGTTGCCTAACCAAGGCTGAAGAACCTAGTCTGTCCTACTATTTACCCATAGCTGGAGGGACAATAATTGGATTCATACCTTTCCCAAGGGTATTAGTGCAATGTGAAATGCAATCGGTCTCGTCCAGGATTTGAACTCGTATCGCCGCGTTCATTTCCTACGGCGATAACGACTACACCACGGGCACCTCCAACAAATTTTGTTAGAGGTACATAAAATCAATTTAATGCTTTTAAAATATTTTCTTGAATTTGACTTATTGTTCTCTTTTTCTATTGTCCATTTCGTTATCTTAGTTTTCAAGTGTAGGAATCAATGAACAGTGTGGAATTAGTGCCCAGAGGTTTGTAATTTGTCATAGTGCACTGGTGGGGTCCTCATTGTTACTGACAGTTCTTAGTAGCAACTCGGTACACTCTGTCATGTTACTTGGAGAGAAGATGGGCACTGGCTCGTAATCCTCCTGTTACCCTGAGAAATGCCATCTGTTATCTCCCATTTATAGGTAAATAGGTTAGACTGGGTTCTTTAGCCTTGGTTAGGCAACCAGTCTAGGAGAAGAAGAACTCTGAATTCAGACCTACAGTACTTGGCTTAAAAATTGGCCTTGTATCACATCTAGCCCATGGGGAAGTGGTTGGATAAATGCGTATTTAGCATGGCGCTACGATGAAAAACGGGTAGAGGACACGTGGAAGAGTAGAATAAACCATGTTTTGGGAGAATCGCTGACATCTGTTGATGATCGGAAAATTGTCCGATTTAAATTAGGCCCAGAATTGTTGTTGCGTAGACTTGGAAGAAGTGAAAACTTTGGCGATGACATCATTTACAAAGATGATGAAGAAGCCACTTTAGGATGACAACAAACAAAACACATCTTGCGGAACCTAATTTTGTCACAGATACACCTTATATTTTTTGTAACCGGTTTTATGAAATGTGCGGGCAGGAAGATCGTGCCAAGTCTTTTTTTAATGTGGGGGAGACTGCTTACTTTGGAATTCTGCTAAAAAATCTGATTTTTATTTGGGGTCGAACGCTGATCAAACCAGGTTTTATTGGTGCTTGTACAGAATAGCCCACTCAGGAGAATTTTAGTTAATTCTGTACAAACAATTATATAGAAATGTTATATTTTCGTTTACCATCGAATTTCAGTCATTTCATTTGTTACGGCACAGACGTGTCGCGCTACCCGCTTAACTGGGCAATCGCTTCAGGCGCTAAAATCTGGGGACACTGCGGAAATTCTGACCTCCCCACCAATCATAGCAGGGCTTCTCAAACTTTTATTTGATGTCCCACCCCTTGTAATCAAATTTAATTTCTATTCATTCCCAAATAAATGAATTGAATATTAGATTACACAGAACAACTAATTTACCTGTGTTTGATACAATGTATATGAGAAAAGAATCAATGAATACAAACAGACCTTCAATTCTTGAAATATTTTTTAATGGGAGGGGGGTGGGTTTGGTGGGCACTAAGGGGATCATTTGTTACATTTGTTTTTGTTTCTTTGTTTAATGGGTGCATGGGTTATTTAATGCCAAAGCCATCCTTGTTGAAGAACAGTGATACTATATAACTCATAGCTTAGGAGATAGACGTTTCAGTACCTTTCCCCTCAGGATATTAGTCCGAAAAATAAACGTAACAACGCGACTGGAGTTCGAACTCGTTTACTTCAAGGCCGTAGTCCCACGCTTTAGTCACGACACCATGAGGATCCCTTCCCTATTAGGTTGCAGGTTTTTAAGTTTGAGCCGCGAATCACCAAGTTCTCTGTTCAAAGTGCTTTTTCATTTCCTTAGTAAATAATGCTCTTGGCTCAGCCCAGATTTCACTATGTACAAACTTGAAAAAGCTTGTAAAATCGGCTCAACAGTTGCACTAAATTCTGCAGTAATAATAAATTTCTTTAAATGTCTACTTAAACATCACTTCAATTATAAAATAATTCGTTTAATTTTTTTTTCTTTTCTGAAAATATGATTATAGGCGTTGCTAAAATCTAGGATTTTTTAAAATTTAAAGTCAGATCGTTCATTTGAATGACCCGTATATTTTTAATGGGTCGTATGTGAACATCACCAGTGTCCATCACATCCAATCAAGGAGTCTGTTAGGTGTGCGACATCTGGCAACTAATCTATATGATATAGCGATTCATGAATGCAAACTAGTAATCCCCCCGTAGTCTCCAGGGGTCTTATGTGAACCTTTTTGAGAAGCTCTGAATTAGACAAAGTTTTCTTTGTCGAAACGCAGAAACTTGATGTTTAAAAGACTTGATCGTAGAAATATTGAGAATGATAAACAAACTTTCTGGGAAATATTTCATTAAAAAAAAAATTTGTTCTTTACCCTGTCTTCAATCTTTCAAACGTGAGGGTGTATATTGTAGGGTTGGCCTAGGGCGCTGAATATCCTAGTGCCAGCCATAGGCACAGACATGTCACCCAGTAGCGATTAAACTCACGACCACTGTGAATGTCTCAGATTTGTTGGCAAGTCATTGACTCATGAATAAGTTCGATTCTCATGGTAACCACCACACGTCCTACTTGTTGACTTGTACTTAAAGCGTAAATATCTTAGAGTGCTTGACGTAGCAGAGTGATTGTTAACGAGCTCGAGTAGCAGGTTCAATCTTCGCGGGAATGCTCACTTTTGTAGCCTTGTGCCAAACTAACTTATGCCCAATCTCTCTTTTTCTCTTGAAACAGTTTTAAAATCTTAGCATATTTGTCAGCTTATGGTGACTCGTATTTTCCACTAATTAATTTTTTTCTTTTGCTCATCCTCTAATTTTACAGCTTAACCCTTTGGTGTTCGGTCTCCTCTTCATAATACCGGTGCAATGGAGGTATTTGGATATAGAGAGTGTTTCTGAAAACTTGATATCTGTTGAGATGTACAGAGTGTTTCATAATTATTGATATCATTTTTTTATTTAATAGATTGAACAATTTTCTTTCAAATCATCTCAAATTTTAATAGAGACAACTCAAAATTTTATGTCTAATGTTTAAACGCCTTTTCTTTTCCACTGAAAACTATTTCTATAAAATTTCGAGTTGTTTCTTCACATGTTAAAATTGGAGATTATTTGAACGAGAATTTGTAAAGTTATTTAGATTACAAAATAATATTGTCTTTTTTTCTGGAATACCCCGTGTGTATATATATATATATAGTAGTTGGTGACTATAGTCGAGGGCGACCCGAAGGCTCCCTTTTCAATAGCTACTTTACCGAAGTGTAGGGGAGGGCGCTACTCCTTTTCCCTGGATTGCTCCACTTTACCCTTGATATGTACCTTATAATGCTGAGTATTAAGCAAGCAGGGATCAAGTAACATTTTTTTGAGTTTTTGGTATGACTCGACCTGGGATTGAACTCCGGTCTCCCTGACCATTGGCGAACACTCTACTCATTAGGCCAATGGCCCGTTATATATATATATATATATATATATATATATATAAAATGTAGTATGATTATGATAATCATGTCTCTTTGTAATGAAAGTGTTTAATATTTTAATAAAGTTTAAAAAAGTTCAATGGAATGTCAGAAGCTTAAATTGTGTTATTTATACACACAAAAATGTACATGGTCGTTTTTTCCACTGTTAATGAATAGGCGACGGGTGTTGAACTTCATTGTAAAACCTTCACTATACAATTTGTGTACTTTGACGTTTTTCATCTCACAATAAGCTGATTGTTTTTTTTAAATTATCACGTCTAATTTTACTAATTGCACTTAGTTCTTGGGTAGCAAAGCACGTGCATTTTATTCTTTGTGTAAATATTGGATTCGGTCATCATACGTTTTGTTTATTTGTTCTGACTTTTTTTTTATATGGTAGTGGATGGAAGGGGGTCCCAGATAATCATCTAATCACTTGTTTTCTTTTATTTATTTATTTATTTTTTTTTTTTTTTTTTAATGTTTTGATTATTTTTCTTCTCTAAAAATTCGCACTTGATAAAAATTAAAATTAAAAAAAAAAAAATTCGTTAAAAAAATAATTGAAAGGTGATTAAAGTGGGTGCTGGGGGTGGGGTAAAAAAATATTTCTGTCTATTTTAGGGTTTGATTTCATTTAGCTTTGTTAGATGATATTCCAAGGGGTGGAATCAACGGTAAAGAGTTTTAAAAAGGTTGGGAAATTCCTTTTTGACTGCATCTTCTTCAAATATTCATTTCAATTTCTTTCGATTTGTATTTTCAATAATTGCCACTTCTCCTCAGAACTGCACCCTTTTTTGTGTTAAGGAAAGAACTTCCCCTGCCCAAGTAAATTAAAGACTTAAAGATTTTTTTTTCCAGGAGAAAAAATGTTTGGGTTCTTTTAATCGATCCCTTCCCTCTAAAGATGAAAAAACAGAGAAAAAAAAAAAAAAGAATAAAATAATATCGATATTTGACTAATGTTTTTCATTTTTCGAATTGCATACAAAAAAAATTCTAAAACTTTTTTTTTTTTTTTTTTTCAACAGTTCTTACAAGAATGAACATTTCCTCTCGAGTTGTTGGGTTGCAATCGGTAGGCCGTTTTATCTCTGGGCGGTTCTGCCGGGTGTGCCTCGGCACTGGAGAGTTCCTCCGGCCTCAGGGGGCCATCCCCTCAGGCTTTTACCTTCGGGGGGGTAGGTTTATTGCCTGGCACCTGAGGCGCCCCAAAAAGGGGAATGCCGACGGGGTCTAAGACCTTGCCGGACGCGTGTGGGCTTCGGCCCTGCGACCGGACCCACCTTAAAAACGGCCTTGTGCCATATTCGTGCGTTGGTGAGACGTATGATAAATAATCAGTGAACATTTCATTCTAAAAAAGTAATAATCGTAAAATTATTCTTTTTAATATTTCTTTATTCTCTTATTAATTACATAGAGAATCTCAGTACACACAGCCCTGTTAAAATTGACCAGGTAATAAGTTGGCATGTGACTTAATTCCCTGAATGTTTTTAATTTTTTTTTTTTTTTTTAATCTTGTCATATCAGTTTTGGAGACACCAGAAACGTTGATGTGATTGTTAAACTTATTGAGTTTTAAGCATAACGTAAGCAGTTGTTCTCGCTCATTCAAGGGCAATATTGGTAGGTGCATTGAAAAAAAGAATCTGTCACTATATATCTGTTCCCGCTGGTTTTTACCCTGTCCTCTCCTTCAGTCCTCTCTTTGCTCTGCCTCTACTTTTTCAGTTTCTCCATTCTCTTTTCGCTTTCTGTCTCTATTTTCCCCCTCTTTTTTTTTCGCTTTTTCTTTCCCTTCCCGTCTCTATGTGACCCCGCTCTATCTTATTTGATTTATGTCTCTATTTGCTTACCTATCTTTCTCCTTTCCCTTTCGTCTGTACCTTTTTTCTACTCTATCAGTATTTGTATAATTTCCCTGACAGTTTCTATTTAACCCTTAAAGCTGTCTCTTTTTCTTCCGTCTCTATTTGCTCCTTATATCTCTCTTCTTCTTTCCTCGTCTCTATTTGCCCCCCATCATTCTCGCTTTTCCCTTCCGTTTATATTTGCTCCTCGTTCTCTTTCCACTCCCTCTCTTTATTTGTCCCTATCATTATCTCCTCCTACTCTCGTCTCTTATTTACTACTCCTCTCTATTTGTCCCTATCGTTTATCATTTTTTTACTCGCTTTTATTTACTCCTATCTCTCTTCTTTTCAGTTTCTTGTCTCCAGGTCTCTCCTGTTTACATCTCCTATTTGCCTCTAGCTCTCTCCTGTCCATCCCACTTCTATTTGCCCTCTTACTATCTTTTCCCAGTCTCTATTTGACCCCATCGCTTTCTCCTTTTCCTTTTCCCCTTTTGCCCCTCACATCTTTCGATTCTGTCTCTTTTTACTTTGCTTTTCTTTCTCACATGTCTTTATTGGCTCCCTACCCTGCTCTCCTCTTGATTTTGTCTCTCTCTCTCACCGTCTCTATTTGCTCCCCTCTCTCTCTCTCACTGTCTCTATTTGCTCCTCTCTCTCTCTCTATTTGCTCCTCTCTCTCTCTCTCACTGTCTCTATTTGGTCCTCTCTCTCTCTCTCTCTCACTGTCTCTATTTGCTCCTCTCTCTCTCTCTCACTGTCTCTATTTGCTCCTCTCTCTCTCTCACTGTCTCTATTTGCTCCTCTCTCTCACTGTCTCTATTTGCTCCTCTCTCTCTCTCTCTCATCGTCTCTATTTGTTCCCCCTCTCTCTCACCGTCTCTATTTGCTCCTCTCTCTCGCACCATCTCTATTTGTTCCCTCTTTCTCTCCCACCGTCTCTATTTGCACGTCTCTCTCTCTCCCGTTTCTATTTGCTCATCTCCCCCGTCTCTATTTGCTCCACTCTCTCTCTCTCTCTCTCCCTCTACTTATTTGAAAGAACACAGCCAGGGAATTATCCATGAACTTTACTCCCCTTACACAATCTCACCCCTCGCCTGTTGGATGCTTCTCCTTGCTTTTTATTACAGCCATTAGTACATAACGGTCTGACTAATATCCACCAATGCCAGTCCGATGGGCAGGAACCAAAAAAGAAAAGCCAACTGTCTGTCTGTGTCACCCTTGTTAAAAAAACAATCGACAATCGAATGTTGAAAACTGTCTTTTAAAACAAATTGAAATAGCAAGCAAGCATTTTAAAAGCAGGCTGAGAAAAGAAGACTTTTTTTTTCTTTCTAAAATAATCTCAGCTTTTTTTTGCGAGTGGGGGGGGTGTTTCTTTTTATCCACACAGTAAAAAGTGTTGATGCTGAAGCAACAACCCAAAAATATTACGGCAGTAAAGTTTACTATCAAGGCTCCGACAAATAATGCCAGATTTTGTTGTTGTTGTTGTTGTTAATCGCACAAAAAGAATAAATAAATGTTTCGAACGAAAACTACTGGTTTTTAATTCATTTTTTAAGTTGATTTTTAGTCGTACCAAATTTAAGGCCACTAGGTAGAATAAGAATTGTAATAAATACATTATCATCATCATCATCATTATTATTATTATTATTATTATTTGCTTCTTCTTCATACTGTTCGAACTGATGGTTTTTCACTGGATTCTAAGTGACTGCAAGTCTTCTTAGTTCTCCAGGACTCTTCTCAGTACCTTTTGACGATTTTAATTGTGCTGTGGTCTAGATGGTTTCAAGTCTTCTCATCTCTAGTCTATCCTGTTTCTTTTACGGTTATTTGATGATGATGATGATCACCACCAGCACCTAATTTTCAGTTTTATATTATTCATTCATTTATTTATTTTTTACAATTCTTCACCGGGTCTTTAACCGGGAACCTAGAGTGAGGAAGGTAGTATCAATATTTTTGCTCCCTTTTTTGAGTTATTATTTATCTATTTATTTAACGCAAAATGATGTTCGTGGATTCATTTTTCTCCATTTCTTTGTTGTTTTTTTTACATATGTAAAAAGTGCGTGAGCAGACCTCATATTTATCTGTAGAACTTATACAACGAATTACTTCTCTATTAATTTCTTTTTTCTTTTTTTGTTGGGGGGTGCTCATTTACCCAACGTTTTCACGTCATGTCATTGATAATGTTCACATATTGAGTTTTGTGTAAATAAAGCGTGTACTTTCGCCATGAATTTTCATTGAAATAATAATAATAAAACTACTACTTACTATTCGGGGGAAAATTCGTCTAAATCATCAAAATAACAACAAAAAAAAAAAAATCGATTAATTGTACTGAACCGGACAATAATTTCCCAGTAAATGTTACCAACAGGTAAAAAAAAATCCACAGACAAGGCAATCAACAACCTATTGTGTGTCATTGTCACACATTACAGTACACACGTGTATTTATTTGTTGACTTTTAATAGTCATTCAACACAATTCTAAGTTTACAGAACACACACACACACACGTAAAAACGTGACATGACTACAACACAATCAATCTAACTATAAACACGCATTTCATGATAAATCACTTTATATATATATATATATATATACACACACACTCAGTAGGAGCAGCAGCGTGGTGGCGATGGAGGAGGAGATCTTAACTTTTTTCTTCTTTCTAGTGAGAAAGGAAGTCATAATGTTAAGGAGGAGGAGGAGAGAGAGAGAGAGAGGCAAGTTTGACTCTCGACTTTGCTTCTTCTCTTTTAATGTTGCTGGCTTTTTTTCTTTTTCTTTCTTTCTTTCCAAATCCGATTTTCGAAAGAAAAAAAAAACCCAAAAGAAACGAGGCCGAATAATCCAAAAGTAGAGCAACCCGGCCAGTTGCAATGTCCCCACCCCCAATAGAAGGACGACGACGACGACGACGACGACGACGACGACGTTACTTTTCTCTCTGACTCTTTTGGGGAAGATGCGAAATGGTTCGTAGCATTTTCTTAAAAAAACAAAAAACAAGTCTCAGTATTTTGAAAAATATTTAACGTTCATTTTAAACTTTACGGTTGGTAATTTTACAAGTTGTATGATTTAATTTTCGAAAAATTAAGAGTATGTAAATTAAAGATTAATGTAATTTTGGACAAGCACCATAATGCCATTGAATTTTAGATTTTTTAAGAAAAAACAAAGAAAAAAAAACGATCTTTTTAATTTAGCGGATTTAGATATTTAAATTTTCAGCTTTATTTTTAAAAGAAATTAAGTTTTTTTTCTCTTTTGTAACAACTTATGTTATTTTTTTTTTTTTTTTTAAGAAAGTGAAAATGTAAAAATTATTTTAAAACTTTCAAAATCTTAACTTTTTAAACATGTCTAAATTTTTCGTATTGGTTCTTGATTTAGATTCTTGAAAAATAATCAAAATTCCTTACGATTCTTTTATAATTTACACTTCATTTTGACAATTTTTGTTTACGAATTTAATTTGTTTTATTAACTTTCTTTGTCAACATTTTGAAGTTCCAAGTTCACATCGTTAAAGACAAAAGTGAAAAAAAAAAAGTTTTTCTTTTTTAGCAATACATTCGCCAAATTTTATTTTTAATTAAATCTAAGAAAGAATTTAATCTAAATTAGAATAATCTTTCTTAGATAATTACTATTGTTAATTAATGATTTAATGAATGAATGATATTTAAACGAATTTAAAGATATTAACTAAGGAAAACTTTAAAGATGAAAGAAATTTAGTTCTTTTACAAAATAAACAACTGTCGATGGTAAAATAAAGAAGGATCAATTCATTTTATTGTCCTCCTCATAAATTATTGGTACCAAAATTTTGACTAGGATTTTCTTTTATCAAACTCACAATCATGCTGCAAAATGTCCTCCTTCATCATCTTTAAAAAAAAAACCTTAAAGAATTGGTCAAAGTCCACGTTTTCCTGACATGTAAACAAAGATTCCCCAGAAGAAAATCGGACAAGGGAGAGAAAAAAACTATTTCAAAATAAATAAATACCAAAGATCTTCAGTCCCCACCGAGAAACGAGAAGAAAAACCTTTATTTGGCCCTAAAATCCTTAAGAGCTGCGAACGTTTATTTTTGAAACGGATATTTTTATTGTTTGTTTGTCTAAAACAAACTTTATTTCTTTATTGACTCAGTCTTTTTTTAAACACTGGATTATAAACTTTTTTGATTGATTTTATTTTTCTAAAAACAACCCCCCAAAACAAAACAACAAATCCCCTTCCTCAACCGGCTGTGTCGGCCTTGTGGATCCTTAAAATATGTCGAAACCAACATATCGTAAGTCATCATCTTCCTTCAGCAGAATAAAGGTTTGTTCTATTTTATTTATTTTCATTGACTTTATCATCTTTTTCTTAAAATGCCAAACTTTTCTCTTTCTTTTTATCAGAAAATAGTTCCTTCACAAGACAAACTTTCATTACTGTTTTTTTTTCTTTGTCCATTGTTATTACGAATTGTCTTTCTTTTTTCTTCTTATTCCATTCAACTAATTCAAACTGGAAGGGGAAAAAGGGATATGGTATCGTGTTGTTAGTACGGATGCTCAGTAGAAACATAATCTAACCCCTCTATCTCTCTCTCTCTCTCTCCATCTATCTATCTATATACTCATCATATCAATTATTGCTTCTTAATCTGAGGAATTACTTTTAGTAGAATTAAAAAAAAGTTGTTTCACGTGTTTTTGATTTAACTATTTAGTAACCTCTTAAAAATCCGACCCTTTTAGACTAATTATTTTTCATTGTTAAAAGTTTAGCTGGTTTGATGTTTGTATTGTCTATTTAACGTCTTTAGATAAGTTCTAATCATTGAAAATAATCGGAAAATAGTCTTTGAAAAAAAAATCATGCTAACGAAATATTAAAACGAATATATATATATATATATATATATATATATATATATATATTTTACTTTTGGTTATCCGTAACTACTTTGTCATCCCTGAAAATGTCTTTCTCTTCATTTAAAGATTTGTTAATGTTTAATGTAAACTGTCTATTTTTTTTCTTTTGGTTTTGTTGATTGTTTATGTGTGTTTAATTTATATCATTGTAGTTGTATACTTTTGTGGTGTTTTAGATTAATTCATTATTGATATTTCTCCAAATCAATCGACGATCTCTGTTATTTGTCTTTAATTCCCAAAAATATTTTCTTAATATTTTTTCTTGGATCTTAAATTTATTCAGACAATGGAATATAACTAAATAATTCCAGACAGATTTCCGACTCCAATTTATAAACTAATTTATCTTTAATTCCTCTAAAAATAATCGTAACCCTGTGTATATCCATGGCTACCCTCCCAAAAGCATCTAAAATATTTGACACTAGCACACACGGTCACGCGGCAACATGACGGTTTAAAGAATATAACGAAAATAATTTGCCTCTTCTAATAATTGTCATGACATTAATTCTATCAGCATAGAATTTATTTTTATTATGGTCATATTTGACCTTTGACCTTTTATAGTTGACTTTTTTCTTCCTCTAACGGCCGCTAAAATTCTTGGCGCTTTTACGGTTAAAATATCTTCCAATTTCGACCTCATAATCAAAAAAAAAGCAAAAAAAAAAAGCCGAAGAGTTGATTATTTTTCTTTTTACTTTTGATAATTATATTTTGAATATTGAAAGATTTTGTGTAATTTGTAAATAATAATAATAATAATAATAATATTTTGACATGGTGAGGGGATTCTCCTTCATTCTTTTTCATCATCTGTGTCTTTCGTCTCTGGCAGGTTTTAAAGCTAAAAATTCGAAAAATGTACTGAACACGAAAAAAAAAATGTATTTACAAAACGTAGCTTGTTTTGGTACAAGAGCAGAAGTCTGGAGCACCCACTGAGAATTGAATTCGCTAACAATGATTTGCTAACTTAGCTCACTAATCACACTACATAAAAATTTTTTTTTTTTTTTTTTTAGTTTGTTATTCAGCGTCGTGTGGCACATGGCCACAAATATAGAGCACCCATGAGAGAATCGAACTCGAATAATTTGATAGTGCCTACCATGGAGTGTTTGTTTAGCATACTCATCTCAAAGATAATTCCTAGGTCGATGCTCGTTCTGTTGTTGCCTTGTGCCAGTTTAAACTCAGCTTTAGTAAGTAAATATTTACATTACAGGATGACTAAGTTTTTGAAAATTAAAAATTCATTATGCAAGAGGATTTTATGCTTGACCCCCCCCCCTTACTGCTTTGAAAAGAATAGATAACAATGCTCTTTGAAATGGCTCCCACTGAAATTATAAAGGACGAACGGTTGAAGCAGTGAAAGAAAAGGAAAAAAATATCCAAGAATTTAAAAATTATCTTTACTTTTCTGAAGAAAATGTCAAGTTCTGTTGGTGTTTTATGTTGGACTTCTTAATTGACAAGATTTAGTCAGAAATATCTTGACTTAAGAGTGATAAAATATTTTGTTGATGATGTCACTTTGACGTTATAAAAACCTTGTGAAGAGGGGGCCCTTTTTACTAAAATAAAACAAACAAACAAAACTTCCTTGTGCCAAATAGTTTAAAACCACAACCCAATTCTTGGAAATCATATTTTCCACAAGCCACTATACATTGCTATTTCAACTGTTTTTATATCTACTTGTCAGCTTATATTCATGGTGAATTATTCAAGCAATTTATTTTGCATTTTTTTTTTTCTTATTTTTATGGATAAAGGTTTCTTTCATACACACCCACACACACTTGAAATAAATTCTTTGATTAATATTGGTTTCATGCCTGTAGAAAGATTATATTGTATGAGAGTGAGGTACTTTGTCTCAAAAGAAGGTTTAAATATGATTCATATCTCTCAACCCTGAAATAGTTGATTAATATCAAGTTTTCTTTAGAATGTTGATATTTTCAGAAAAGTTTGAGTGAAAGAACATGAAAAGGATGGCATAGTTCAGAGTTTGTTGCAAATAAAAAAATGTCTTTCAATTTTTGTATAGCCACCTCCACATAAACAGAATGTGACACAAGGCTACTTTTTTTGAGCAGGTTTGAATTCAGAGTTTTCCTCCTCCTTGGTTGACATGCCAACGTTAAAAATCTCAGTCTGCTCTACTATTTACCCATAACTGGCAGAAAAATAGTTGAATCCCTTTCCCAAGGGCATTAGCACTATGTGAAATGCAAACAACCTCATTCAGGATTTGAACTCGTGTTGCCATCTCCATTTCCTATAATGATAACCATACACTATGAGCGCCTTCAATATTTTATATAGTTTTATACTAAGCCTTGATTTGTTGGGATACAAGGCCATGAATTTTGGAGCACCCAGTGAAATTTGAACTTTTAGAGCAGTGATTCTCAACTGTTTTTGATTTTTATTTTCTTTTAAATTTTTTTTTGCAGTTATCAGAAAAAAATTCTATTTCTATTTACATCCAACTACTTCTGTAGCTCCCCTATTTATTTCATGCTCCTCTTTCCGTTTGACTTGACCTCAGCTGCTTATATGGACTCACTTGAAAACCTATATGTCAGAATGAGATTTTTATCAGCAGGGTTTAAAATATGCTGATTGTATCTCCTGCAGAGGGATAAGATCTCTCTCTCGCTCTCCCAAAAAAGCTTGTTCTGGAGCTCTGGGGAGTATGGAGTACATTACTCCCAGGTTGACTCTGTTAGGGTCCTACCTATGGCTCCAATAGATATTTTTTTTTGAAAATTGTTTGATACAAATACTTGATGGCATATGATTGTAAATTAATTATTTTAAGAATTGCTACTTGAAGCTAAAATTGTTTACTGAGGATTATTATTATTATTAATTACTTGAAACCATTTACCTGTGTACAAACAATTAATTGATTAATAATAAATAGAAATAATTACTTAAAACCATATAATTATCAGCATTAGGTAGGTATACTTGAAACCTTACAATTGTGTGCAGATTATTTATATTTGATAGGTTTGGTTTTATGGCAGATCAACTGTTGTAGGTTATTTAGAACCAAATCCGGTTTATATATATTAGATATATATGATTTGTAAACATAAATCAACAAAGTTATATAGTTCCAAGTTCACTAACAATTCAGTTAAACATCAGATATTTGTTTACTCACAATTAATTGATCAAACAGTTCTATTTCAAACAATGCATAAGTCAAAGTTAAGAGGTTCCAACTATTGCTGTGTATCACTGACATCAGTCATTTGTTTATACACAGTTCAATGATCAAACAGTTTTATTTCAAACAATTCAATTTAGCATAAGTCAAAGTTGAATGGTTCCAAGTATTGTTATGTATCACTAACAATTCAATTAAACATCAGTCATTTATTTATACACAGTTAAATGATCAAACAGTTCTATTTAGCATGAGTCATTTGTTTGGATTCAGTTAAAATGTCAAACAGTTCTATTTGACCGATAAATAGGACCCTATGCTACCACTCCAGGTTAGAGTGGGCTTGGGAGGAATAGCAATGAAGGAAGCTCCAGCATTTCTAGAGCCTCACCATCAGATTGTTTAAGGTTATATGCTGAACACTTGTTGGGCGGGAGGGTCTTACCTCTCTGCAGAGATGTAGTCGGTGTATTTTATAGCTCCAGCCAACTGGGGTAGTATAGATAGGATTACTTGATATATAACTATGTGCCAAAAAAAAAGATGAACACTTATGAAACAATTGCACCAAAATGTAAACATACAATGACTGCAATTCACTAATCTCTCAGTATAAGATAAGCCTAGATGAGTTGACCTGCCTTTAAAATCAATCAATCAATCATGTTCAAAATCTTTACTTCATCAGCTTTTATTGCTTAACCATTTGAATCTTGCATTTCTGAGCCTAAATTTACCCCCTGCCATTTGAGCACAATCTCTGTATGAGTAAAGCTGATCTTACAAAGTGAAGAAAAATCAAAGTACCATTGGTATCCTTGGGTAACGGGCTCAAAGGGTTAATCCACATTTGCTAAGAATGAAAAGGAGACACTTATTGGTGTGGAACAAGTTTCAGAAATAATTCAAATTGTTGGGAGGTCATTAGATAAATTATTTTCATCATTCTATGTATAACTTAGAGTGCGGATCTCAAACATGTGGCTCTTATCTATGGTCTTTCCGAATGAGAGATTTCCCAAATTGTTTCCCTCATCTTTGCAAATTTTGTCTATGTTTGGAAGCACATGTTTACAGGCAATTTTTTCTCTCAACAGTGAAAAAATATGCTTAAGATTTACAAATGAGCATTTTAAATTCTGTTTTCAGACTGGCCAATTCATCGCATTTGGAGAGCCACATATAGAATCTCTGGTGGCTACAAAACACTGCAAAAAATCTTCTCCAGACATTAACCAGGCTCAAATAAATACAGTAAAAATTCTCTTTAATATTCGTTATAAATCTGACATTTAGTAAAAAATTCATTTTTGATTCACATTCAAGTTTTTATAGTAGTACTTGAATATTGGTATAGGGAAGATATTTAGTCAAGTCTCCACTCACTGGGGATCAATATTTGTATACCCCACATATGGCCGAGCAAAAGCAGGATGACCAGCTTGAACATACATACAGCAGCTCTGTGAGGATACGGGATGTAGCCCTGAAGACCTGCTGGCGAGAGAGGGTCAGGGATATCCGTGCTGGCGGTATGACATGATGATGATGATGAGTATATCCATTAATACTGAATGCAATAGAAGACTAGTACTCCAAGATCTCTTTCATGATCATTACTCCCAAACCCACTGTGACCCAGAGTGGTAGCACCTGTTAGGATCTCATCCAAGGCTCAAATGGATTTGCTTGAAAATTATTTGTATTAGATAGGAATACTTGAAGCCATATAACTGTGCACAAACTATTTGTATTAAAAATAGTTACTTAAAGCTATAATTGTTTACTAAAGATTATTATTACTTAGTTGAAACCATATAATTGCTTGCAAATTATTGGTGTTAGATAGGAATACTTGATACTATGTAACTGTGCAAACAAATCACTATTAATAAATATGAATAGTTATTTATACAATATAATTGTGTATAAATTATTTGTATTAGATAGGAATACTTGATATCGTAGAACTGTGTGCAAATTATTTGTATTAGATATGAATACTTGATATCATAGAACTGTGTGCAAATTATTTGTATTAGATAGGAATACTTGATACCATATAACTCTATGCAAATTATTTATATTAGATAGGAATACTTGATATCTTATAACTGTAAACAAATGATTCTAGATAAATTAAAGTGCAATTTAAAAAAAAATGCAATGGAATATTAAAAATATATTTATATTTACAATCAGAAATTAAACTAAAAGGAACTGATATGTTATACAAATAAAGCAAATCAAATGTATTCATTTTGACATATTAATGAAAAATCTGTGGCCATGAAACTTGTTGTGCTTGTTGTTAATGTAACTAACATTGTATTATTCATAATTTGAAATATAATGTTGTTTCTAATATGGTGTGTAAAGGATTCAGTTTTTAACCTGCATTTATGATTTTGAGAATATATTTGATAGCCACTTGGCCAATAGATGTGGGGTTCATAATTTTGTAGAAAGTTTTAAATAAAATATATTGAAACTATTGTACATTAAAGTATTAATTCTATCATGCTATTATCTAATGCAATAGCTATCGTGTCATAATAGTTATATGAATTTTGACCTTCACAGCTACCCCATTTATGCAGCCTTGTGCCAGACTAAGATATGCTTTGTAAACTATTCAAATATCAACCCATGATGTCTTTTTAGTACACTCATCTGAATTCTATAGAAATTTTTTTTTCTTTTTTGGTCAAAGTTTTTATGCTGTTCAAAAACTTTTCTTTGGCTCTTTTTAAAGAAACAATTTACTATTTACAAAACCTTCCAGAAGCTTCATTTAAATAATTCATTTAGTCTTTTGGTGCCAATAAATGGAAACAAATAACTTGACTGTTTGTTGGACGCTGTTTTTAGTGTTGTGCATTTTACTCATTTTCAATCCCAACCAGACATTAAAAAGAAAAAAGATAAGAGAGAATAAAGCCAACAATGTTGATAGAAATAACAGTCAATGTTAATCGTGGAAAAAAATAACTTCTTTTTTGCATTTTTAAAAGAATTGTGTTTGGGAACTGTTAATATTGTAATTATTTTTTTTTACAACTGCAGTATTTAGTGATTTTTCTCTCAGGATCTAATAACAGCAGTATTGGGTATAATACTAAAAAGCATCTAGTAGCAAGGTTCCTGTTCTGGAGAATATGGAGTCCCCTCTTCATTGACATTACTCTCAGGTCCACTCTGACCTAGAGTGATAGTATCCGTTAGAGTTCAGTGAAATACATCTATTAAAAAAATTATTAGCATGATATAGAAATACTTGATACCATATAACTGTGCAAATCGATAAGAGGAATTGAATTATATGTATAATCAAATGATCATAGACAAATAAAAATGGAATTTAAAAACATACAAACATAAGAAATTCTGTTATAATTAGAATTAAATATTTACAAAAAAAGAAAAAAAAATTTTTGACATTAGATAAAGAGTTGATATGTAAATTAACCAAATCTTTGCCAATTAAGTGACAGCAACCAATCCTCAAAAAAAAAAAAAAAAACCCAAAAAACTCACGCACATGCAAACACTTCAGTTCATCATAATTTTTGTTCTTGCCAATTTCAAAGATCCTGGTACTTGAATAGTTTTAATCATTCCAGTTTTAAAATAAAAAAAATTCTGCAGGAATATTCCAAGTGTTCAAATTATTATTGGCTCCAACATATTTCATAAGTTTTTATTACCTTTTAATTTGATTAAAGCCCAATACTGTTACATATGCGGTGACTTCAATAAGTTTCCAGACCTTTTTTGTACTGGCATTTAAAATTGTTGTAGACTCTTGAAAATTCACTATGTTATTGCTATAACAGCAGCAATTGGAATACACCCTACTAAAGCCCGATTGTCACAGCTGGTGAATTTCAAAAATGCAATCTGGACGTGAGGACATTTTGGAAGAAATGATATGCAATAAAATTCTGTTTTAAACTTGGAAAAAATGCCACAGAAACGTATGGAATGCTTCAGACTGCTTTTCGACCATCTTGCATGAATCGATCATCAGTTTTTGAGTGGCATAAGAGATTAAAGGAAGCCAGGGAGTCTGTGAGGGATGATGAGAGGTGTGGGAGGAGTAAGAAAGTCAATAGACCAGAGTTGATTGGCCAAAGGGTTAGGGTTACTCTGTTGAGGTTATAAGGGAGTTCAGGAAGAGATTCTGTCAGAAGAGGCCAGCACTCTTCAAATCAGGTCAGTGGCATTTCCAGCAGAACAATGCACCAGTCCACAACTCCATTCTTGTAACAGACTACTTGACCAAGATGAGCATCAAGACAGTTCCTCAGCCTCCCTACAGTCCAGACGTTGGTCCCTGTGACTTTTGGTTATTCCCTAAGCTCAGAGGCTGTCGTTATGAGAGAATTGAGGAGATGAACGAGGCTGTGACGAAGGTCATTGACACACTCACACAAGAGGACTTCCATGGGGCCTTCCAGAAGTTGTTGGAATGGTACAACAAGTGCATTGCAGCCGGAGGAGATTACTTTGAAGGGGACTAGAGTTTCATGTGTGTACTATCAATAAAAGTGCCCATACGAAAAAAGTCTGGAAACTTATTTAATGATCCTCATATTTATATTATAATTGTGAATGAAATGAGGGGAAAAAAGTATGCTATAATTAGCATTTAATAGTTATCTCCCTTAGAAATTATAACAATCAAAGTGACTCTGAATGTGGGTCTTACATTTCTATTGCCAAATGCTTTTACCTTTTGAGTTAAGCATTTTAATTGTATTTTACTTGTGAGAGTCTTGCTACAATATGCCATTTTAAAAAAAAAAGTCTTATAGTAACATCCAAAAATAGGAATATTATAAAATAGATTTTTAAAATTATTTTCTCTTAAGTGTTTTGTGTTAATTTTTCCTTTTTAATTAAGTGCATATGAGAAGTAGCATTTGATTTTTATTACAAATTGCATAAATGAAAAAATATTAGATTGTTACAAAATAACTTTCTATTTTTCCTGAAACTCACATAATCAAAAATCCATTATATTAAAAAAATCTCAAAATGTATATTTTAGCCAACTCACATGGCTTGAATTATACAAAGTATTAGAGTATTTTAATTCAGGTTGATATCATTTTATAGAAATTGGTATAAAAGAAAGACATTTTCAATATTAAGTCAACCTGTATTTAGTTTTATGTTAGTTTTTTTCTTTACTAAAATGTGAAATAATTTAGATGTCTCTAGGTCAGTCAGAAATAACTTTTATGAAATATACTTTTAATGATTTTACTTTTCATGGAATTTTGTTTTGTTTTTTTCATTCAAAGAAAATCATGTGACCAGTAAACAAATCTCTGATTGGTCAGTTTTTATAACCAATGATTTACTCTTTTATGTGCTTTAAGTATCAGAAATTGCAATTACTGGAAAGAGAGAGAAGAAAAAAAAAAAACTGTGCCATGTGTGGTTTAATTTTAGCTAATCCGTTGAGTTTTAGATGCTGAAGAAATGAGATATTAAAGGAAGAATCTTATTAGTCAATGGTTTTCATACATGTTAATACCTATACACTTATACCAGTGAGTACCATGGATTTAGTTTTAAAAATTATAGAATGAATTGAAAGATTGGTACTCTGATTATTCACAAACATACATCTTAACTCCATTCTTTGTATTAAGCAAATCATATCACCATACTTCTGATATTTGTAAATATTTTCAATCAAATAACCTTATTGGTAGGATTGAGAATATGCTGAATGTATCTCTCCCAAAAGCAGGTATTCTGGGAATTATATTAAACTGGATCCAGTGGTGAGACTCCAGTTCTGAAGCCCTGGGAAGTGTGGAGTACTTACCATTACTCCCAGGTTCACTCAAACCGGAGTGGTAGTACCTGTTAGGGTCCCATCTGTGGGTCAAATAGTTATACTATTCTATTTAATGCTAATTATTTGTTTGCACACAGTTATATGGTTTGCAGTAACTAATAATAAAGTTGGCGACTGTAGTTGAGGGGAGGTGACTCGAAAGCTCCCTTTTCAATAGCTACTACACCGAGGTGTTGGGGAGGGCGCTACTCCATTCCCTGGATTGCTCCACTTTCCCCTTGAAAAATACCTTGCTGAATGTTAAGCAAGGAGTCATCAAGTACCATTTTTTGAGTCTTTGGTATGACTTGACCTGGGATTGAAGTCTGGTCTCCTGGCCCATTGGCGAACACTCTACCACTAGGCTAATGGGCCAGTGTAAAACTAATAATACTCCTTAGTAAACATTTGTAGCTTTCAGTAGCTATCCTAATACAAATAATTTGCACAGTTACATGGTATCAAGTATTCCTTATATTTATAATTTCAAAACTGATCATTTAATTGTTTGATATTTAATGGAATTTTTAGTGATATATAGCAATACTTGAAACAATTTATTCTAAATTGAATTTTTAGAAATCGAACTATTCAATGATTTAACTGTGTGTATCTATCAAATGTTTAGAAATCATATTTAATATATATGTAAAAACAGAATTTGGCATTGAATAACCAATAAAGGTTGATATGCCATAAAACTTTCAAAATGGATTTATTTGAATCCTAACAGGTTCTACCACTCCAGATTGGACAGATCTTGTAATAATGTTAATAATAGAGTGCTCCATACTTCACAGATCTCTGGAACAGGAGCCTCATCATCAGATGCCATTTTAATTTATTCAGTGTGTCTAATAAAAAATTTCAGTCACCCTAGATGTGTAGCATCTGGAAATCTATGAAAGTTGTTTTGTTGATTTTCATTTTCATCTTCTTAACAAGAAACCAGTTTGATTATAAGTTTCAAATATTGGATTTCTATAATGATGAACACATTGCAATGATTACTCAACATTACTTTCTGCCTGATTTAGAAAATAACTCTTGCTGTGGTGTTAAAATTAGTGATTGCTAATCAAGGTTAATGAATCTTACCTGCGTAGCACCTGCTGTGCTAAATCATTACACCTGTAATCATTTTGCTGCTTCTCTTTATACAGTTTTGAAAAATGATATATTGGATTTTTTTAATCAAATTTTTTGTCCTATATATATATACACACACACACACACACACACACACACACACTCATGTATATATATATACACACACGTGTATGTGTGTGTGTGTATATATATATATATATATATATAAAACCATAGTTCTGATTGAGTAAATACTTCAAATCATATGAAATCACTATTGGGGGCTTAGAATATGCTGACTGTATCCTCAGCAGAGGGGTAAGACCTGTTCAGAAGGAGTGTTCTGAGTATGATACTAAACTGCATTAATTGAGGTTCCAGTTGTGGAACTTTCAGTAATGTGGAGGCCCCCCTTCATTACCATTGCTCTGTCAGCAGAGCTTAGGATATTGTCACGTGATATCCCACGGAGACGATAGAAATAAGATTAATACTATCCTCCCGTTGGAATGAACAGTGGCAACCCGTCAAAAAGTGACCGTTAAGAAAGAATGTAGGTCACAGAGGGGAGATCAACAGATGTTGGTACTTAGTAACCTCAGGTCGCCGGACACCGGAAGGGGAGGAAGAGAGAAGCCAAATGATTGGCTGGGACCCCAAAACGGAAGTGGGGACTCCTTCCCGTCAGCAGAAATAGAAAAGTAGAAAGGTTAGTTATTGGAAGGGGCTTGTGGCACACAGACCCATAGCCATTACTCCGGGTGAAGAAGACAAAAACATATCTTGTACACGAGGGACCCAAGTTCTTCAAGCCAGTGTTAAAAATAGCATAAAGTCTATTAGCCCGTGAAAGAAGAAAGATTCTCCAGTGGAACCCCGTCGAAAAATAAGATAAGTAACTTTGGGGCTATTTCTCCTTTATACCCAAATTTTATATACCACCCTCTCTCTCTCTCTCTCTCAATTTGAAGAAACGAAAGAACAGAAAAGAAGAAAGACATTTATGTCCATGGACTGTTCAATTCATTATACATATTTGACACTTTGAAAGTATATCTCTTTGTATAGTAAAGGATTCATGTATTTTTATGTTACCACATGGTCTAAGTTGTTCTTTGCAGTTCTGCTACGAATTTGTTGAGTCACATTTCCTTTTTAGCTTCTATTCGTCTTATGTTATCTTGCTTAGAATTGTCCTATTAATTCCTTTAAAATATCACACGGGAAACCGGAGTTGCCGACTACTACAATATAATATTATTACGACTAAAACCTATAGGTCCATATCTTTTGTTGTCTAGGGGAGGAAGTTTAGTGGCCTTGGTGGGTGTGTGGATAGTGTGAAATTTGGAACCCCTTGCCAGCGGCGGTCAGTCTGGCCCTAAATTAATCCCTCACGTAATATGCCAGGTCTTATATGCCTGAGAGAAAAACTCTGAACGAGGACTTATTCTATAGAGGATCAAGTGCCAACCTGCCCCGTCTTCACACGTGCGAAATAAAGTCCCGTTTTGGGATTTTAGTCAATTTGCCGTCACAATATACTAACAGTTTCCTTTGCAAAAAGGCTCCCTCTTTAAAAGGGGTGTCCTGGGTATTGCATTAAACTGCATCTCGTAGTGAGGCTCCAGTTTTGAATCTCTGGAGAATGTGGAGTACCTCTTCATTGCCATTATTCTTGCGTCCACTTTGACCTGGAATGGTAGTACCTGTTAAGGTCCCATCTATGGGTCAAATAAAACTCTTCAATCAATTGCTATGGATTATTAGTATTAGTTATTTAAAACCGTACAACTGTGTGCAAATTATTTGTATTAGATAGGAATACTTAATATCACATAACAGTAATAGCACTTGTAGCCAAAAAAAATCCTGTCTTGGATTTATTTTATCTTTGTTTCACAGAATATTTTTTGGTGTTTTAAAGGGGAAATTTTTATCCCCATTCCTTTTTGTTGTTTATTTTTTTTCCTTCTCTTTTTCAATTTGAAGCCAATATCAACAAAAGGGAGTGTGGTGTGGATTCTCTCATTCAGTCATAAAAGGACATTTCTTTTTGACATCACCTTCATCCCCCATCTTTCTCAGTATCATTGGACCTTTCTTTTCAGTAAATGTTGACCCAACCCTCTCCCAACTCTTATTTCCAATCCTTTCAACTGTAATTAAAAAGAATAGTGAATTAATGTATTAGAACTTGCTTTTTTTTATTATCTTATCATCATTGATAAGTTTAGTTTGGTTTAGACTGGCACGAGGAAAAGCTGGATAAGAAGTGTTACATTAATCTTTTAAGTGGTAAGAACTTGTCTTATGTGCCGTAAAAATGAACATTCTAATCCCCCCCCCCTTTTTTTTATCATACTTCTTAAAGTGTCAGCTCATTGTCTAGTCACATTCTGTTTATTGAATTTATATTATAATTAATTGCAAATAGATAAGTAGTAATCATTTACTTGGCTTTCCTTTGTCTGTCATGTGGATCTCAGATTGTTTACTATATATACTCTTATTAAGTGGTCACTCATCTCACAACAGGAGTTGGGTGGGAAACTGTGACACATTCAACTAGTATGCTTGGGAAGGGTATGAACCCTCTTATCCCCCCACTATGGGTTAAATAGTGTTGGTACTATTCTTCTTCAAGGATAGTTTTGGCATTAAATAACCTACAAAGGTTGATTAAACAAAGAAAGCAAATCATCCCATTTCGCTGCTTAACTTGAGTGACCTGATGGGGACTTGGACAGAAGTTAGAAATAAATTCTTTTATTTGTATTTAAGTTGTTGGCGACCGAAGTCAAGGGTGACCAGAAGGCTCCCTTTTTAATAGCTTCTACACCGAGGTGTAGGGGAGGGGGCTAATCCTTTCCCTGGATTGCTCCACTTTACCCTTGATACGTAACTTTTATAACTAATGTTAAGCAAGGAGGTATCAAGTACCATTTTTAAAGTCTTTGGTATGACATGACCTGAGATTGAACCTAGGTCTCCTGGACCATTGGCCTAGTTGGTAGAGTGTTCGCCAATGATCCAGGAGACCTGGGTTCAATCTCAGGTCGCGTCATACCAAAGACTTTAAAAATGGGGCTTGATACCTCCTTGTTTAACACTTAGCACTATAAGGTATGTATCAAAAGTAAAGTGGAGTAATCCAGGGAAAGGAGTAGCGCCCTCCCCTACACCTGCGTAGTAGCTACTGCAAAGGGAGCCTTATGGTTGCCAACTTACTTTATTTGTATTTAACGGTTTTCTAATTTGAGAAATTATAATGTTTGGATAAGTGTAAACAAAAATCTCTCACTATTACTAACTGCACAGGAAATTGCTTTATTCTTTAAGTTAGTGCATTTTAATGTTACTGCATCAATAAAAATTTTCCTATCATGTATCATACTGTCCTGGTCACAATTATTGGCACCTATGAAATTTCAGTCAATAATGTAGCATAATTTTCTTGTTAAAAAAATGAATCGAGTTAAACAGCTTAGGTTTATAATAAAGAACAGTCAGTGATAAAAGAACAAGTTTATGTAAATTTAGTTCTTTTCCTTTTATTTCTGAAGATTTAGCAAAAAAAAAAAAAAATGAAAAGATACAAATAATGGTAACTCTGACTTTATATACAAAAATGTAATTGTTATAGATTCATTTTAAACAATTCTAGTCATGTTAGATTGTATTAGATTTTTCTCAATCTAAAATAAAATGAAATACAATAAAACTTAAAGAAATTATACTATCATTAAAAAAAAAAAAAAAAGAATTTTCAGATATATTCTTTATAGAAGATCTTGTATCACTTTTTTTTCTCTACCGAACCAATATATATAACTTTCACTACCTAATTCAAGGCTTGAACACTTAACTCCAAAACAACTAAATACACTGAACCTGTGATTTTTATCCACTAGACCATTGTTCTATTGGACAAAATGGTAGTAGAATTTTGTAATTTTAGCCCAAATATTTTTCTTTTCTAATTAATCTTTTTCATAAAAACATAGCAAAATTAGGGATTCTGTCAATGACTGAAATAAAGTTTTGGTAGAGTAAGGGTTTGATCTAAAACACTTTGCTTTGAATTCCAATGATTTGGAGGCCAAAGAAAAACTGATTAAATAGTAAAACTATCAAACCATACAAGTACTGTACTAAGATTATAATGTCTTTAACTTTTTGATATTTTTTATTGACTGAATTGTACAACAATATATTCTCAGATTAAATATTTCTATTATTTCTAAAACTTTTTATTCGTATCATTCATTTGCTTTTTATTATATTTCTAATTAATGTGTTATTTATTAAGCTTTGCTTATATATTGCACATAGGGTTCAGGTTGCTTACACTATCTGCTGTTGATTAATTGGTCACCCATCTAAGTATTAACTGGCTCATTACTGCTTAACTTTGGTAATCTAGCAATAACCACTGCTTTCAGTATGAATTGTCTGTAAGCCCAACTAATGTGGTGTTTGGTCTTCAAATTAAACTATAAGAATCAATTATAAAATGTTATAAAAATGGAACAAAATTAGTTTGTAACAGTTTAGTGTGATCTTTGCAAATCTAACACCTGGTGGTGATGGGGAGTATAACAAAAAGGGTTAAATTTCAGGTCAGACAATTTACAGGTTTTACTTTTTTTCTTTTTTTTCTTCTTTTGAAATCGTTTATTTTAATGCATTTTGCACATTTAATATGAATAAATAACAAGTCTGATTTGTTACTATTAATTCAATGTCTGTTATCGATATTTAAATTATTATTGGGATACTTTGCTTTCTAGTGGATTTCTCCTCACCCACCAATTTCCAAAAGGAGAAATTAAGAAATCTTTATTTTTCTGCTGTTTTAAATGATTTATTGTTTATGACTTAAAAATACTAACAGGAGGTAACATTATCTCCCCCCCCCCTCCAGAAAAAAAAACAAACTTTGCTGACCCATTTCAATTTTCATCCTCCCCAAAGTAGATTGCTACAAATATCTCAAGTACAGTTTTATAGCCAGATACCCTTCTTTGAATTTATTCAAAAGCATTTGGCAAATTCCTAAATGACAACAGAGATTTTAAGATCTTTTAATCTAGGTTTTGGGACAAGAAAAAGAAAAGAGGCCAAAGTTAAAAATTCTTGATTAATTTTATCATTTAAATCCCAAACTTTTTACGTCAGTTTTTTTTTTTTTTTTGCGGTGGGGTGTATTTGTTTTTGTTTTGTTTGCTACTCTGCATTTCTTGAATTGGATAATTCCCCTGACAAATTATAGTCTGTTTTGGAGCTGTCCATTCATAGTCTATTAGATAAGTAGATTGGGACAGACAGACAGACAAACTTCTGAACCTCATTGTCTCTTTTAATAAACACAACAACAAAAATTGTTATGTAAATCTTGGAGCAAAGCTATAAAAAAAAGAAAAAAAGTATTTGTGTTGACTACCAAAGCACTTGCACAGACAAGAATATCTATGTCTGTATTAGTAAGGTTATCTGGTATTGTCTGGATTGAAATAGTTCTCAAGGTCATCACTTTTTGAGTTTATTTCAGAGTTCAAAAAAATAAGTATGGTATTGTTTGTGCTATCTAAATGCTTCTTATTGTTGGTTGACCATTGCATTTCACTGGCAAATTTTATCATTGCAGAGTTCTATTCAACTATAGAATGAATTTGATGTCAGAGAAATATATATTTGTTTCTTCTTTAAAAGATATTTTGAAATGTACCAAATTAATTGATAAATGAATATATATTTAAATAATACAGTTTGCTTATATTTATAGATAAAGAGTGCTCAATATCTGTGATAAAGCATATTAAGATTTGAAGCTTTGGAGAATATGGAGTACCCCTTCATTGCCATTACTCTCATGTCCACTCTGGTTCAGAGTGGAAGCATCTGATAGGCTCCTCTCTATGAGTCAAATAGAACAAAGTATGTGTGCAAACATATGACTGATGTTAAATTGTCTTGTATAATAATTCAAAATGTTTACAAATCATATAAAGCGGATTTAGCATTAAATAGTCTACAATAGTTGATATGCCACCAAAGCAAACCAAGCCAATAGCATAGACACTGAGTCAATGGTGCTTGGTGACTGTCAGTTTCTTGCCTATGAAATCATCAAACTAAACTATTTTGTGTGTGTAGCTCCTCTTGGTCTGATGATCATATGAATAAGAATCTGTCACTAAGGACTGTCAACTCTCTATGTTATCCTAACGTTTTAAAAGAAATTTTCTATTTTATGCTATTGTTATTGTGGAACATTGTCTTTTTTCCCCAAAAGACTTGGACAGTCATCGATAGTTCAACTAGTTATTGTCTATTAGTGTATTTTAAGTTGTTGACATTATTTTGCAGCTTTTGTTGTTGTGAGGCTTGGAGAATCCAGGTGAATTTTGTCTGTACAAGACAAGACTAATCTCCTCAAAGCTTATCTCACTTGAACAATGAATTAAGTCTCAGTGTTCAGAATCATGATTATTTTTTATCTTTAATATTTGGATTATAAAGCTACAAAAGAGGATTTAAAAGATTCTGTTATCATAGAGATTAGCAGTGATAATGATGTGCCCAAAGGTTTGTGAGGGGTGAGTTTTTAAAAAAATATTAAGATGTTCTTTGTCAGATGCAATAACATTTGTTTGCATATCTATCTATCTATCTATCTATCTATCTATCTATATATATATATATATATATATATATATATAATGTGTGTGTGTGTATATCCTGGTTTGTTCTGGGATATCTGTAACAATAACTTAATTATTAGCAATTTGATCTTAGTTGTCTAAATTTCTGAGATGAAGCTTGATGATTTTTATGATTAAGGGTTTTCAGACTATTGTCTTCATCTTTATTATTATTTCCACGTTTTGGCTGATATGTCCTCTGGCCTTCTTCAGGTGTTTGTCGAACTCTGGAACTTTCATGGAACTTTGAACTACGTCCTTTATTGAATCCACAGGGGTCGCCTGTTCTGATTCTGTTAGCCATAACCGGGTACAAGTGTTAAGTATTCCTGTATTGTTACTCACCTGCAGTCAGGATTGAACCTACAACCTTCAGATGTATTGTTACTGTGTTGTTATTCACCTTTGATCATCTGATTTCCTTGAATTTGAATCAAAGTATATTTGTTATTTTCTCTTGAAATGTGTTTATTTGTTTTAAGATCTGTGCACACACAAACAGTAAGCTCAGAATTGAATCAAGTATAATTCTGAAGTTGTAGATAAAAACAAGTTTATACATCTGCCTTTCTAACTCAAAGGTATATAAGTGTCCATCTTCCTAACTCTGTTGGCTTCTTTCAATTTGTTTTTATTTTGGTTGGTTGGTCGGTTTTATGGCATGTCGGACTTTATTGGGTTACTTTTTGCTGAAGTCAATTTATCAGTTATGCTCTCTTACTTTATGGCATGATGGTTAGTGTTTGCAAATGGCCTGGAAGACCTGGGTTCAGTCCCAGGTCGAGTCATACCAAAGACTAAAAAAAATGGTACGTGATGTCTCCTTGCTTAATACTCAGCAATATAAGGTAGGGATCAAGGGTAAAGTGGAGCAATCCAGGGAAAGGAGTAGCGCCCTCCCCTACACCTCGGTGTAGTAGCTATCAAAAAGGGAGCTTTCGGGTCACTCTTGAATAAGGTTCACCAACTTTACTTTTATAGGGTACCAAAACAATCTATCTTTACAATCATTTTAAGTAAGTAAACACTTAGGTGCCATATTAATGTATTCGTAAAGTTCTCAGTCATTTTAAACATATAGATACTTCATATTTAGCTTCATTATCAATATTTAATTAATGTATTTACTTAAACTCTCAGTCTAGGGAAGAATATGACATAAAGTCTATTCTTAAGCAGAATAAAGCTGATTTGAATTCAAATTTTTTCCTTCTCCTAGACTGGTTGCCTAATCAAAGCTAAAGAACCTAGTCTATTCTACTAGTTATCCATAGCTGAAAGCAAGAACAGATAACCTTTGTAGGTTATTTAACACCAAATCTACTTTTATGCAAATAATCAGTTCTATTTCAAACAATACAGTTTAACATGAGTACACAGTTTGTCAAAACATTTCTATTTCAAGGTATTCAGTTTAATCAAACAGTTTAGTTTAGTGTAAGTACAGTTTCAAATACAAAAATTCTTCTATTTCAAACAATTCAGTTTTGCATAAGTATGCAATTTAGTTTTATTTGACCCATAGATATGACCTATCAAGTGCTACCACTCCAGGCCAGAGTGAACCTGGGAGCGATGGCAATGAAAGAGTACACCACATTCCCGGAACCTCACTATCAGATTATTTAGTGTCATATCTAGGACACTCGTTTTGGGAAGGGTTACCCCTCTGCAGAGGTGCAGTATTCTACCGTCCCAGCCGACTGGGTAAGCCTCATTCAGGATTTGAACTCTGGTCACCAATTCCATTTCGTACAATGATAATCATTACATTGAACATGTCTCTATGCCAATTAATGTAGTTCAAAATCATTTTACACATTATCTCAAGCTGATCTATTTGAATCATAGATGAGATCTTAACAAGCATTACCACTTTAGATTAAAGTGGACCTGGTAGTAATGGCAATGAAAGGCTGATGCCACACTCTCCAGAGTTCTAGTGGCCCAGTCAGTAGATGAGTAAGACCCCACCCCTAATGAATATCCTAGATATGACACTAAACAATCTGATGGTGCGGCTCCAGTAATGCTGGAGTTTTGGGGAATGTAGAGTACTCCATTGCCATTAATCCCAGGTCCACTTTGGCTTGGAGTGGTAGCACCTGATAGAGTCCTATCTATGAGTCAAATAGAAATGTTTGACATCTAGACTGAGTGTAAGCAAATGTCTTCTGCTAAATTGAATTGTTTGAAATAGAACTGTTTGATCATTTAACTGTGTGAAAACATATGACTGATGTTTAATTGAATTGTTAGTGATACATAGCAATACTTGAAAACATTTGTGTGCAAACCAATGATTAATAATAAATAGAATTATTCGTATTAGATATAAATAAGTGAAACCATTTAACAGTGTGCAAAAAAAATGAGCTCTGGCTTGTGTAAAAATATTATCTACAAAATGTCTGTAGAAATCATATATCTAATATATATGTATAAAAAGGATTTGGCATTAAATAACTTACAATGGTTAATATGCCATAAAACCCAACCAGAGTTCTAGAACTAGAACCATACTAGTGGATAAAATTTAGTGTCATTGCCAGAACACTTTTTCAAAAATTCTATCTTCATATTCAAAGACAGTTTTATTTTGAGGCTTTGATCATCACAGGTAAATTATAAAACCAATGTAAAGTGTGATATCCTTTGATGTAAGATTAAAGTTTACAACTGAAAACAAATGATTAATATGAAATTAGATTGGAATACTTGATAGTTAGAAATACTAATGTTAATAGCAATACTCTAAACCATTTAACTGTGTGAAAACAAAGAATTTATATTAAATAGAATTATTAGTGATGGATAACAATACTTGAAACCATTTAAATGTGTACAAACAAATGAGCCTTTGCCCATTTTAAAATTAATGTTAACCACAAACTATTTGCTTATTAATCATATATATATATATATATATATATATATATATATATATATATATATACAAGATTTAGTATTAAATAACCCCAAAGGGTTGATATGCTATAATACACCACCAAGCCAAACATTTGAAAACAGTTTATGATTTCAGTGCTGTAAAAATTAATGGCTGTTTGGTTGGATTGGTGAAGAATTGAGTACACATCTTCAACTTGCCCATATTTGGAATTGGCATTAGTGCTTGTTTAAAAAAAACAAAAAAGCATCTCACCAAATTAAGTGATTTGTTGATTCAAGTGAGACTCTCTGGTTTCCATAGTAACAACTACATCCATTTTCCTGCAGCATCCACCAAAGCGGAAATTTGGAAAAAGGAAAGAAAAATAGAAAAATTAATGAATTTTGATCAATAAAATCTGATACTAAGCTTACTATTAATATTAAGTGGACTTGGTGTTTTTCATATAAATGGTCATATAAACTAATAGATTAAGGCATGAACTTGGGAAGATTTTCTTGCTGATATGAAATTATTGTTGTTGTTCAAGCAATAGAGGATTTTGAAATAAACTGAATATTTTATATAAGCATGGTAATGATTTGTTTTAAGATATTTCTCAAAAAGTTTTCTGTTAAGACATCAAGTTTTAACTTTATTTCATTTGTTTCTTTAAACTCAAAAGAGAAAAAATACAGGCATAAATTATTCAAATGAATATTTTCAACTTTATTTTGCTTGTGTGCTTTACAGCTTTCCTCAACTTTAAAGACTTCTTTGAGTGGGGAAATACTGTTGATAGGTATTGGGGAAAAAATATATAAGAAATTTTTCTTGGAACTGTAAAGTGTTTTAAGAGAAATGATAGTAAAAGTTAGTTCTAAAAAGAAAAGATTCTGTCCTGATGACAATATGTGAGGATACTCACTTAAAGGCCAAAGAACACACCAACTGAAATAGTAATTAAACCAGTTATTTTATCTAAAAAATTCAGACCACTTATTTTTTTATTTATTTATTTTTTTTCAAAAATATCCCTGTGTTGGTTCTGAGTGAATTTAAGGCTCAAAGTAGATTTCATGTGTGTTTTTGCTTCAAATGATTAGAAAAAAAAAGAATGTATGTATACTTACTTTGGAAGTGTTAGAGAACTTGTGAAATAAAAAAATAATTCAAATTAATTTCAACAATCTACAATTGACTAAATTGTGTGAAAATGATTCTTGCTGGTGGAAATTCACAAGAAAGCATTTTGTTCATATCAAGAAATAGGGAGGGAGAGATTTCTACCAATGGATCTTAATGCAACATAAGCTGAAATTCAAAGTTAATTTCCTGATTCTATTTCATATGCTGACAATTGTTAATGCTATCCTCTCAGTCTATTGGCCCAGTCAGCTGGGGTTGCCTCTCTGCTGAGGGGTAAGATCCCCCTCAAACGAGTGTCCTGAATATGATTGTAAACAATCTGATGGTGTAGCTTCAGTAATGCTGCAGCTTTGGAGAATACTGAGTACTCCTTCATTGCCATTGCTCCCAGGTCCACTCTGGCCTGGCGTGGTAGCACCTGATAGGGTCCTATCTATGGGTTAAATAGAACTAAACAGTGTACTTATGCTAAACTGAATTGTTTGAAAAAGAACTTTTTGATATTTAAACTGTACTTTTGTTAAACTGAATTGTTTGAAATAGAATTGTTTAAATGTATAAAAATGGATTTGGCATTAAATAACCTACAATGGTTGATATGCCATAAAACCAAACTAAACCTCTGTATCCATGAAGCTGTGTTCTTGATGAGATGAAAACTGAAATTTTCAAGCCTTAGATCTAATATAATCTTTTCATATTCTTTGGAAGTGATGCATTCAATTGTCATTGTAGGCAGTTGTTTGTCTTATTCTCTGGAAATTTGGTTTCTTGGTGTTCCTGCCAGGAAATGTTAAGTTTAGAAATCTCAAAAAAGGATAAAATAGCAATAAAAACAAAATGATCCTACTCTTCTTTGATGAAATTAGGGGTTCCATTTAAAATTTCTTGAAAGTTATTGAATGAAATTTATACCCAAGGAAAAGAGAATATCTTTGCTACTCAAGACTGGTAAAGGTTGGTGTTTATTGTGGGAATGCATATACCCAACCTGAAATCACACTCCAAATCTTAGCTGATTTTTTTTTTTTTTTTCTTACATTTTTTATTTTAATTTTTTAAAAGGTAGGTCAAGTAGAAATTACTTTTCTCTGGGTGCATTATGGTAGTTCTTGTGTACTCTTACCTTCTTAGTGGAATGGGGTGGGGCAACAGGCTTCAGTTAACCATTTGCTTTGAGCTTTATATAATCACTAAACCTTCACTTGAAATGATAATCAAAACAGCAAGAATGCTGATAAATCTATATAATAATAATAATAATCTAATTTTTGTATGTATGTATTACTCTAACAGTAATGAAATAATGTTAAAATGTCTTTTAGAGAATAAAGCAAATTCTAATCCAATTTGCAATAGGATGGATTTGTTTGTTTGTCCCAGGCAACACTCGGAACTTTTGTACTTATATGTTACTGTATTTTGGTTCTTGAATTTTAAGAAACCAGAATTACCAGTTTTGCCATTGTATAAAAAGAATGAGAAGTACCAGTTCTGCTATTGTTATTTGTCAATAAAAAGGTGGTAGGAGTCTCTGTTTTGGGAGCTAACATTCTGACTGGAGTCTTGTGTCAAATTCTTTAGTTATCTTCTTGAGCAATTGTGACATATAAAATCAAACTGTTGGGATTTTATTCAAATTAATTAAATACTACTACTACTTAGGAGAATATGATTAAGTACATTTTATGATAGTTTAGGCATTAGTCTTGACAATATATACAAGTACCCTAGTATAATCTAAAGGGTGGTGATGGGGGGTAACTCCTTTGCAAAAGTATATACTCACACCCACACACTTTCCAAAATTCCTAGATATTTAGAAATCTAAAATATTTTAGCAGAAGCCAATAAGGTTGTGAAGATAGCCACCTATTGTCTTTTTAACTGATGTGGATTAGTGACTGGTAATCTAGTTTCCTAGACCGTGTTACTTCTGTGTGAATTGATCATTGCTGAGTGTGTCCCCCATGTAGTGCAATGAAGCATGCTGAACCCATGACCCAAGGGTCTGTAAATTGAAATTATGCTTCGCTACCAATGTTAATTTAGTCTGATGGAGATTCACCAGGCAAATAAATTAAGGGATTTAAGTAATTTCTCACCAAGCCAGTATATGACACAAGGTCATTTTATAGTGGGGAGCCATACACAAATCAAGATTCATGCGCAGCTAGATCAAAAAATGCTTGATCCCATCAATATTCTGCTATTGGGGTGCCTCAGACACTGAGTAATAAATTCAACGCTGCAAAGCAGGCATAACCTGGAGGGAAGGCCCCCTTAAACCAGGTGATCAACTTTTAATCACCCACCCAACATGAATGCCAGATTGTCCTGTCTGGTGGCAGGTGGATATTAGGCAAGTGAATCTAGGGGATTCAGGAATAATACCATGAGCTAATATAGAACTCATTTAAACAGCAAGTTGGCCCTGTCAGCTGTAGGGAGGAGTTGTAGAATACACAGACTGCATCTCTGTAGAGGGGTAACTCTTCCAATGAGTGTCCTGGATAGGACACTTAACAATGTGATGGTGAGGCTCCAGCAATGGAATACCTCTTCATTGCCATCACTCCTAGGTTCACTCTGGCCTAGAGTGGTAGTACAAGATGGGTCATATCGAACTAAACTGTGTACTTATGCTAAACTGAATTGTTTGAAATTAACTGTTTTTACATTTAACTGCAAGTAAACAAAAACTATACTTATGCTAAACTGTTTGAAACTTTTATCAAAATGATTTAATTCGGTGTTAAATGACCCGAAAAGGGTTGATACGACATAAAACAAAAGAACCAACCAACAATCAACAGCAGGTGTGACAAGTCAACCCATCAAAGCATAAGTTTTTATAATTTGAAGGTTGTTAGTTCAATAGTATGCTTGTAGTAAATACATATTTGAAGGATTCAAAAATTTAATATCCCATACTTTCTGCCTTGTGCCAGACTAAATGAAAATCGGTAAATATCTGTCATAGTGTTGATAGCATAATTGGTTTTTCATATACATTCATGTTTAAATACTGCATAAAAGTTTATTACTATTTCCTAAGGTTGCACTTAATAACCTTTTAGTATATTTAAAACAAAATCTAATGTTTGAACTGTTGATAACTTAATCCAAATTTAATTAATATATAAGAAATGAAAAACTTCAACTTTTTGAAGATTACTTTTTTTTTTTTTATTCCAAGAAAGCATTGTGATATCAGATTTTCAAATGGAGATGTGATTTTAATTGGTCTCCCATCAAGGTCGTAGAAAAGCACACTTGATGGTTGAAAAGGCCACATATTCCTTATATTTGGTCTTTTGAGTCTATGAATCAACAGTTCTGTTTTCAAAACTGTGTTATGTGATTGATATGCAGGAAATCTTAAATCAATATTTATCTGTTTAATGTGTGTGAAAATAATTTATGCATTGTTAGTTGTAAATTGGCTTTTTTCCCCCTCCAAATTATAAGCACTTATGTTGGTTTTTTTTATAATATAATTAATAATCATCTTATAACCAAAATTATTGTGTTTGGGTGAATTTTACTTTTATTATTTTGTTTGTCTAATATTAATATTAATTTAAATTTCTTTAATAATCTCTTTAATATGTTAGTATGTATAAGATCTTTAATTATAATTGAACTAGCAGAAAAACTTAGGCTAAAAATAAAATACTAAAATATGTTTTGAATAAAAATTAATTCCATTTGCTTTCTGCACAAAGAGTCTTGTCATTAATTTTCTTTCAAAAAAGTCCTTCTCAACTCCCTCATATCCTTCCTCCCAGCAGATGCCTTTAAAAAATTTCTTTAGGTGAAAGGATGTAACATGTCGAGTTTCATCAAGGTAGACCTATTAACTCGGAAGTCTATAGGTAACAAGCACACTGTTAATCATATATATATATCCGGCCCATTGATCTAGTGGGTAGAGTGTTCGCCAATGGCCCAGGAGACCGCAATTCACTTCCAGGTTGAGTCATACCAAAGACTAAAAAAATGGTACTTGATACCTCCTTGCTTAACACTTAGCATAATAAGGTACATATCAAGGTAAAGAGAAGCAATCCAGGGAAAGGAGTAGCACCCTCCCTTACACCTTGGTGTAGTAGCTATTGAAAAGGGAGTCTTAGGGTCACCAACTTTGCTTGCTTTTATATATATATATAAATGTATATATATGTGTGTGTACCCACACATAATTTTATCACATAAATTCACCCTCTCAGTGTACTTTAGAATATGCTAACTGCATTCACTACAAAGGGGTAATACTCCTCACTCCAGAAAAAAAGATCTGGTTATGACACTAAACAGTATCTGATAGTGAAACTCTAGTTCTGGAGCTCTGGGTAGTGTGGAGTACTCCTTTGTTGCCATTACTCCCAGGTCAGCTAACTTGGAGTGGTAGTATCTAATAGGGTCATATCTCTCGATTGATTAAACTGTTTATTAAAATTACAACTATTAGATAATTGTGTACACATTATTTGCATTAGATAGGAATAGTTGAAACCATCGAATTCTGTTCAGATAAAATTATTGTTAAATAGGAATCATCATCATCATCATCATGTCTTGCCGCCAGCACGGATATCCCTGACCCTCTCTCGCCACTTCTCCCTATCATTCATTATATAGTTGTATATAAATTATTCATATTAGATAAAAATACTTGATGCCATATAATTGTGTGCATAGAAATTATTATTGATTAAAAAGAAAAAAGGAGGTGCCTGTGGTGTAATGTTTATCGTTGTAGGAAATGGACACGGCAACACGAGTTCAAATCCTAGACGAGACCGATTGCATTTCACAAAGCACTAATACCCTTGGGAAAGGTATGAATCCAATTATTCTCCCTCCAGCTACGGGTAAATAGTAGGGCAGACTAGGTTCTTCAGCCTTGGTGAGGCAACTAGTCTAGGAGAAGGAAAACTCTGAATTCAAACCTGTTAAACTCTGCTTAAAAATTGACCTTGTGTCATATCCTGCCCGAGCGGAGGGGTTGGTAAATATGGTTATGCTATTAGAAGTACACTAAACTGATTTGTTATATATAACTGCTTGAATAGTTTGAAATGGAAATGTTTTTGACAATTAAACTGTGTACTTATGCTCAACTGAATTGTTTTAAATAGAACAGATTATTTACATAAAAATGGATTTGGCGTTAAATAACCTACAAAGGTTGATATGCCATAAAACCCACCAAACCAAACCAAACCAAAAAGAGAATTAAAAAAGTTATTGCAATAGAAAGTTAAAAATCTAAATAGTTTTGATTATAAACATCCATAAAAGAATTAAATTTTGGCTTTAAATAACTCTTAAGAAGTTGATATGTCATTAAATAAACCCAACCAAACGTATAGGTAATAATATCTTTAATATTGTCCATAATTTTGTTTAATGTCAATTGTATTTTATTTGTTTAATATTAGTCTTAGACTTAGTAAGTGTTTTGAGGATATTTTTGTGCTTTTTATCACAACTTTTTAATCTGACCTTTTTCTTCAACCATTAAAATAAATATGATGCAATTAGCATAAAATGCTTTAAGATATTCTGAAATATGAGATGCACTTTTATCTCATTGAAAATGATTTCTTGATTCTGATTTCATGAGATTCTAGAATCAAATCTGTTGTGTCAATAGATTCCAGTGTCCTTAGCCAATCAGAGTAACCCCCCCCCCCCCCACTGTCTTTTCTAGCCCAGTCCAGGATTTGAACTTGAGTTACCAATTCCCATTCCTACAATGATAACTGATATCCTCTGTATGCCTTCCTTTTATTTGCTCTAGATCAACAGTTGATAAATTAATCTTTTAGACCATTACTCTACTGCAGTTAGGTGAATCTTTTAGACCATTACTCTACTGCAGTTAGGTGAATTGTTGCTGTCTACAACTTGGCCATACTAAATTATTCATAGTGCATATCAATGAGGCCGATATTATTAATTTTGACTTATTTTCTTTAAGACGAGGCTTCTTAAGAAACCTTGAAAATTTCGTATGTCACTATGTATTTGTAAATCAATAGTTAACGAACCATTGCTAATGAGTTTGATCCCCCAGAGGCACCCACAATAGTGATCTTGTGTCAGACTATACCAAACATTGTTCATAGCACTATTAAATATATATGAATAGCTGCTATCATATTTCATTGATGTATGGTGCATTATATACAATATATCCATTAAGAACTTGTGTGTGTGTGTGTGTGTGAGTACACATGTATATGAAAGCATTACTCATACACTTATACACACCCATGACATTTTTGGTGTCTCCTTTGATTGCTGTAATAAACTGTTTTATATTGTATCCCCCCCCCCCATGGTTTTCCACCAACTTAAACAGCTAAAGTTGTGAGACACAGAAATTGGGGCTTACAGCTACCCTACCTGACCTAGTCTTACACTTCTGCCCTCTGTGAGTCACTTGTTCAGACTTAAAGCACCTTGCTTTTGGGGTGTGGGGGAAATGCGTCTCTATTTATATTAGGTTGATGCAAAAAGCTTTGAGTGTTATATCTTTTGCACTATGTTAGGGGAAAGTGTATTTAAAGTGTTATCAGTTCTTTGATTCTTTTACATTTAAACTCTTTGCAGAAAATTTGGTATTCTACTTGATTCTTTTTTTTTTTTTTTTTTTTTTTTTATTTTGGTTTTTGTCTTAATATAAAATGCACATTTGATATTGTTTGTTGTTTGTGTTTATTACTCAGTGGGTGGGGCTTACAATATGCTTTCTCCTCTGCACAAAGGTAATATCCTCCCCCCAAAAGGTGTCCTGGTTATGACACCAAACTTTATCTGTTGGTAAGGTTCCAGGTCTGGGGATCTGGTGAGGGAGGAGTACCCTGTCATTGCTATTTCTCTCTGCTCCACTATGAGTTGGATTGGTGATACCTGTTAGGGTATTGTCTATGGGGCAAATGGAACTGTTAAAAAATTACTTGTATTAACTAGGAATACTTGAAACTATATAACTGTGCACAAATTATTTGTATTAAGAATAGTTACTTGAAGTTATAATTGTTTACTAAGTTAGATGAAAGGTTTTATCAAAGGAATTCTAAAAAAAAAAACCTCTTGCATCTATTATAGTTTTTGTGTTGTATATTGACCTTCGACCTGGTCAAACATGCCATTCCAAAGTGATGCACCGGAAGGAAGTGACACATTCCAATGGCCAGTAATCGAAAGAAATCGCGTAGGCAGGTTTGTCTGATGAAATGGGACAAGGTAAAAGCCCATGATACACTCATAGACTGATGCACTAGAAGAGAGTGACCTCTGAACTGCATGACAGTTATTTCCGCTTGATGACGATCAAACATGCCATTCCAAAGATTGAGTGGGCGATTGAACTATTATATAACTCGGTGTAGACAGGAAGTCGCACAAGTTGGGGAGCAAGACGAGTTAGAGACAAGAAGTGGTAGAGAAAGCCAGCAGAAAGCTGAGCCCCTGGGCCTCCGGTTGAGCAGCCATGGAGAACGAGAAAGACACAACGCTGATGGCCATAAGAGTGGGGGTCAATATATTGCAGTTCTGTTCGGTCTCTGACTCCCTCTCAAAGTAAAACCTTGAGTAACCCTTTTCGAACCCTTACAATAAAGTGAGAGGTACATATTTTTTTAAAGAGTCTTCGCCTGTCATTATTCATTGCGTCAGTAGGTATCCAGCATATAACATTTGTTTCTCTTTAGACTTCTATTCTTAAATATGAGTTTTGTTCTTTGAACATTGCATTATTTAATCTTGTGCCTGTTATAGTTACCAAAGTAATTTTGCAAGCTATTGTTAGTGAAATGATCCTCACTGAGTGGCCTGTTAGCATACTACGATTAGTCTCTAACTTGAGTTGTTTTTTTTTTTTGTTTTCATGGTATTCTAAATCACATCAATATTATTATGAACCAATGTTAACTATTACGTATTAATTAGAATCCTTCATTTCTTTATAGATAGAAGCATCAATATAATCATGGATCACTGTTAGGCAAAACAAGAGAGTTCATGAGTTATCTAGTTATGAACTGAATTTTTTATTGAATTTCTTTTTATATACATTTTGAATTATACAGGGTGTCTCAAAATAGATGCAACCCATTAATATAATTATTATTTATTACTGAAACAAGCACAATAGTGGTCATTTGGAACACGTCCTGTAAAAAATGCATCCTTTGAGCTTTTTTTGAGTTTCTTGTCTCAGTAATAAATCATTATCATATTAATAGGTTGCATCTATTTTGAGACAGTTTTGAATGATTTTGTCTCCAAATAAGTAGTGGTGCAAAATATTTTTTCCTCTCTTGTCTAAGGCATTGGGATCAAGGATTAATAGTTGTTGTATACTATTTTCAAATCTGAAACAAAAAAGAACACAACATTGTTATTAATAGAGTTTATTAGCTGTCATATGGGTCCCATGTATATTGAGACATACTGTATATTTGATTTGGAAAGAATATCTGAAATAATGTGGGGGGGGGGGGTAATTCTTAAAAGGTGTTGAAAACAACAACCACCAAGAAGATAAGGATTCTTGTTTGTTTTGATTTTTTAATAAAAAAGTTAATTTTCTCCTAAATTAAGGATTCCAGGATTTTATATCTGGTTGGACATTATACAATCAAAATGGATATTGTTAGGTATTATTTATGACCAAATCTTAGAGCATTCCTCTCTGATTGTATGCTTCAATACAGAATTGGAAGAGATGCCCATCCCAGTGACATTAAGAATTATTCAGCTGATCAACAAACTTTCTACAGGGAATTTTTATCATGACACAACAGTTTTCCTTATTGCATTGTATATAAAACTAGGCAATTTTTTTGCTGAATTTTGCCGTGTCAAGAAAATATAATCTTTACTGGCATCAAAAATGCTAACAATTTTCTTAAAACTGAAAACTTATTTATCATTTTTGAGGCTGAATATTATATAACTTACATTAATAAGTCTGATTGGAGAGAAGAAAAAAAGAAGAATAAAGGCACTTATTTTGCACCACAACTATTTTTTACATAATCTCTTTCCTTGTCAATCCCCTTAATTCAGTGGTAAAAATTAATCATCTAGAAAATTTTAGGTTAAAATTCAGTTAATCACTATGAATCAGGTTACAGACTTATTGATCCACCTTTAAATAAAGACATAATTCTAGAGAAATCACTTTGATGGACTGCATAATAATTTGAATTTCCCTCTCTGATTACAGAATGATCAGTATAAACCATTTTCAGTATAAGAAAGTAATAATAATAATAATAATGAAAATTTATTGGTGTTCAAGCAGTATTAGTAGAGAAAATCAAAGCAGTCAATTTCCTATTAGTAATTTGTTTGTTAGTGGTGCGAGCAAGCTTAATGTGAGTCATTTATTTCTGCTATTTCTCATTCTGACAGATTTCAAAGGGTTTCAAATAAGAAGATTATCAAATATAGAATGAATAGAAAATTGATGACTGTAATATTCACTATAAGCAAATATTGGTTGCATTAAGTTATTTGATAGGGTTGGTTATTTTAGTGGAATATTCTGAAATACTTTCTCCAAGATATTTGAATAGGCTTTACTTTGCCTCCTAAAAAGCCTTTGGTAGCCATTAAGCTCAGTGACAAATCATCTGATATAGTTTATATTATAATCCATTGCAAAGAAATAAACAGGAGTAATTTATGATTAGAAATTAATGATTATTTTCATTTGAGAAATTATAATGATCTGGGTGAGCATGAAAGCACACCCATTACTATTAATTAAAAATTGGATTGAAAACTGTCCTATTCTCAAAGAGTAATTTAATATTATTGTATGAACCAAAATCTTGCTATAATGTACCATTTTTTGGTAGGTTATACCGGACATTGGCACAATGGTTAGTGTTCGCCAATGGTCCGGGAGACTTAGGTTCAATCCCAGGTCGCGTCATACCAAAGACTCAAAAAATGGTACTTGATGCTATCTTGCTTAACACTCATCATCATAAGGTACGTATCAAGGGTAAAGTGGAACAATCCAGGGAAAGGAATAGCGCCCTCCCCTACACCTCGGTGTAGTAGCTATCAAAAAGGGAGCCTTTGGGTCACCCTTGACTTCGGTCACCAACTTTACTTTACTTACAGTAATGTACAAAACATAGTAAGATGAATTAAAGCTTTGGCAAAGCAAGGAGTAGAAATTTTCCCATTTTGTGGCTCATTTTTTTGAGGAAAGAGAAGAAAGAAGAAAAAATGATTGCATTATTTTGAGACTATTAGTCCAGGTTAAAGGTCAAAGGGAAACCTGAAGCCATACATTTTTGATCTTATTTTTTGAATACGCAGGTGTCATTGGGATATGGGAAAAGTTATGGTAAATGAACCAGGCTTTGACTCATTTACCAAAACTTTTCTCATTCCCCAATGATATTGGCATTGGAAAAATAAAATCTAAAACGTTTGACTTCCAAGTTACCCTTACCATGCTTTTAATCTGGACTGTATATAAATTGGTCTAAACATGTTCACATTTTTATACTTTTTGGCTTATTTGTTAAAATTTAGTTTTCATAATTAATTTTCAAAATGTTTTTCATGATTAAAAAAAAAAAAAAACAAACCTTCTTGAAGTTGGAAATATAAAATAAATGTTTTTTTATGTATTTGTATTTTTTGACACATTTTTGATACATCCTTGCTTAACAGAATTTCGGCAAATTAAATTTTGTAAAATATCTTTTGATATTTGAAGAGATGAAATGTGCTGGCCTCTTGGAACTTTTGAAGGGTAAAGTTTTTCTGGAAAACCTAGGAAAAGTTATGAGATTCAAACAATTGTGTGTTATTGGTAGGATTTGACTAAGTTGGCTGAGCTTAGAATATGCTATACTGACTCTATCACCCCAACCCCTTGTCCCAAGAGAGGATCATAGCTTGGACTAGTGCACACTGTGTTTATTGTTGAAATATTTTTTTAAACTAGTGAATCTGTAATTGCTACTCAATGCTTTTCATGCTCATTTCATGTTAGCTTGGAATGATGCTATTCTGGATAGAATTTTCAACTCATAACTGTATAGTATTGATTTTCTATCTGGAACAGCATTATTTCAATGTAACCTAAAATGAACATGGAAAGGTCTCTGTGTAGCAATTACAGATTCACCAGTCATAACAGCAAATGCGCTGGTCCAAGCCATGATTCATATCTGGATTAAAAAAAAAAAAAAAAAGTAAAACATTAGCGAGATAGAGCTACTATTACCATTTACGCCTAAGTTTACATACACCATATAGGTGACAATTTAAAGTGAAAGAGGTATTTCTGTTAGACTGTATTACAAAATATATATTGTTTTTATCTGGAGGTGCCTGTGGTGTAATGGCTATCGTTATAGGAAATGGCTCCGGTGACACAAGTTCAAGTCCTGGACAAGGGTGATTGCATTTTACATAGTGCTAATACCTTAATACCTTTGGGGAAAGGTATAAATCCAATTATTCTCCTTCAAGCTATGGAGGACTAGTAGGGCAGGCTGGGTTCTTTATCCTTGGTTTGGCAACCAGTTGAAGAGAAGGAAAACACTGAATTTAAACCTGTTAAACTCATGCACATGCGGAAGGGTTGGTTAAATACATATACGTGGTGTATTCAATAAGTTTCCAGACTTTTTTGTAAAATTTTTGTAGACTCTTGAAAATTCACTATGTTATTGCTATACATCTTATGAGATGACCAACCAATTTTTATGATTTCAGGTTCAAATGAACAGCTACAGCAGCAATTGGAATACACCCTACTAAAACCTGATTGTCACAGCTGGTCAATTTCAAAAATGCAATCTGGACGTGAGGACACTTTAGAAGAACAATATGCAATAAAATTGTGTGTTAAACTTGTTAAAAATGCCACAGAAACGTATGGAATGCTTCAGACTGCTTTTGGAGCATCTTGCATGAATCGAGCATCAGTCTGTGATGGATGAAGGGAGGTGTGGGAAGAGTAAGTAAGGTGTCAATACACCAGAGTTGATTGGCCAAATGGTTAGGGTTACTATGTTGAGGTTTTAAGGGAGTTTAGGAAGAGATTTTGTCGGAAGAGGCCAGCACTCTTCAAATTGGATCAGTGGTATTTTCAGCAGGACAATGCACCAGTCCACAACTCCATCCTTGTCACAGACTATTTCACCAAGATGGGCATCAAGACAGTTCCTCAGTCTCCCTATAGTCCAGACGTTGGTCCCTGTGACTTTTTGTTATTCCCTAAGGTCAGAGGCTGTTGTTATGAGACAATTAAGGAGATGAAAGAGGCTGTGATAAAGGTCATTGACATGCTCACAGAAGAGGACTTCCATGGGGCCTTCCAGAAGTTGTTGGAATGGTACAACAAGTGCATTGCAGTCGGAGTAGATTACTTCGAAGGGGACTAGAGTTTCATGTGTGCACTATCAATAAAAGTGCCCATATGAAAAAAGTCTGGAAACTTATTTAATGATCCTTGTATATCTGGCTTTTAGTTTGTACTTACTTTTCGGGAAGTATTAATTTGAAAAAATTTTTTTTTGAAATAATAACTATTTTCTTCTGTATTTATTTCATTTAAAATAAACAGTTTGAGATTTCAAGGCAGATGTGGTATAATAGTTATCATTGTAAGAAGCTTGGTGAACCAAGTTCAAATCCTGGGTAAGGTCGTTTACATTTCACTTTCTGCTGAAGCCTTTGAGAAAGGCATGGTCATTTTTTCCTCTCTTATCCAGCTATAGATAAACTAGTAGGGCAGATGAGGTACTCTAGCCTTGTAGCTAGCAGAAAGAAAACTGTCATTCAAACCAACAGTAATAGGGACATTCATTGCTATGTAATCCAGTGCAAACTATCATATATTACTTGAAGAGGAAGTGGGCATCATTGAATTAACCTCACTTTGTCCAGAGATAACAAAAAAAGCAATTACTTGGCATGGCAACTCAACAACCTAAAAAAGTTGTGGTATATAAAGAAAGAATTTCCATGGATGCAAATACTACAGTCTGATGAAGCAGAATTGCTGATCTTGATGTAAATAATCACTTCATTTTTGATGGGTACTATGCTGGTATGATGTATAGATGAGTTATTAATTATGGGATGAAATAAAGATTAATTTAGATTATTCTCAAATATGACATGGATACAAAGTGTTTATATTGCTTTCTAATTGGCTGTTGCATGGTGATCATATCAGAAGGATAAAAATTAAGGGTTGAAATGATTAATTGCTAATTAATCGAATCACTATGGATAATAAGATGAATTCATTCTTACGACTTTGTGTGTGTGTGTGTCCATGTAAATTAATGCTCATGTTTGTCTCTTTCCATCGAGGAACAATATGCACCAAAACAAGAAACTTGAATTAGGATGGATGACGGATAAAACTGGTCAAAAGCATTTATAATAATGATTGGGAGAAGCTTATCTAAAAAGAATAGATAAAAATATATTTCTAACACTATTAGTGTGTAAGACAATAACAACAAATATAATCAGTTCCATCAGCTGGGGAGGAGAGGGGCCTGTAGAATACACTGACTGCATCTCTGCAGAGAAGTAAAACCACTCTACAAGTGTCCTAGATATGACACTAAATTATTTGATGGTGAGGCTCCAGTTATGGAACTTAGGAGAATGTGGAGTATCTCTTCAGTGCTATTACTCCCAGGTCCACTTTACTAAGATATTGTAAAACTTTTGACTTACCCTAATAATAGTAATTTAGCTTTAAGGCAACCAGTCTAGGAGAAAGAAAATTCTGAATTCAAACAAGCTTTGCTCTGCTTAAAAATTGACCTTATGTCACATACTACCTGTGGTGCAGAGGTTGGATGAATACAAACTTTGATTCTCTCATCCTCCTGAACCTTTTGATTGCAACCACCTTCATCTCTTTTGGTTGGATTGAGAACTTTTCTTTCATCCACCATATTTCCCTCTTCCCCTAGAAACTTATTGAAATATAAATTTGGTACCTTTGGTAGGCATTTGGATATACTCCTACTACATCAACAAAGTTACTATTAAATAATATAGTTAGTTTAAGCCTAGAGGATCAGTCCTAACTTGGTTCTCCCAAAGATTATATTCCTTGAAGTACAAATAGGATCAATAAAAAAAAAAATGGTCCCATGCCAAAATAGGAGGGTTTTTTTATTCTTATTTTACTAACAGTCACCTTGAGCAAAGTGTTTTTTTTTTTTTTTTTTTTTTTGCAAAGGATTATGAAAAAGGAATCATAAATGCTATAAGATTTTATAAGGATGCATAAGACCTGCAAATATAAATGATACGATTAAACAGGGGGGGGGAGAAGAAATATGAGATAAAAGATAAATTGTTAAATTTTTAATGAGGTCAGGGTTATGTTCAACAGGATAACAGCAATGAGGGAATTTGTTCTCCATTGCAACACTTTGTGTGTGTGTGTGGGGGGGGGGGTTGGATAGAACTTGTGGCAAATTTGGAAAGTATCCAGAAAGTCTGGAATATTGGTCATCTTCTTTCACTTCCCTCCCATCCCAGCCTATTCTGTTTTTCCCTCATTTATAATGGGCAATGTTGCATTATCAATATTTCCATACAGGTTGGATGTCAGTGTTCATTAGAATTCACTGAAATTTCTTTCTTAATGTCAATAATATATTGGACTATTTCTATTTATTTGTATGGGTCTGTAGGTTTCATTCTTAAGCTAGTGTGCATATGCTAATGTTTGTGTGTTTGTGTGTGTGATATATAGCAATTAGTTGGTCTTACTCTATATTCTGGGACCAATTTATTACTCATTTTGATATACTTTGTAATGATGGAAAGGTTTTTCTTATTTTTCCTTCTTACTCCTGCACATTGCAATCATTTATCGTATTATGCTGGAAGAATTCAAGATTTAATCCTTTTCTTTGTCCATTACTCAAGAGTTTCATCTAATGATTTTATTTTTAATACATAAAACCAACATAAAGAAGTGAAGTATCAGTTCTTTTAGGTTTTATCCTGCTCTGCTGGCTAGCATTTGAGCACTTGCTTGATTTAGGAAAAAGGTTTTAAAATATGTATATTCTCTGTGTTGGTGCAGATATTAGGTGTTGCTGGAGATGGTCGATAGTTTGGACACATTGGTCGCAAAGGCTGGATGATCAGTGTCCCAGTTGTGCAGTATTTCGGTTAACCGTGTGTGTGTTGATGTGGCCTCAAATGTTGGTGCGAGTCTGAGCAGCGAGTCATTCATGGACTAGATGCTGCAGATCCTGGTTGCAGAGGCTGTGTGATCGATGTCCTGGTTTATATATACACATAGGCACATTGATAAGTCTTTTACCAAATGGTGTAAAAAAAAAGTAAATATTTGTTTTTTAACATCTCCTTATTTGTTAATGCACTTAGTGTAAATTGCAATGTATATCAACTTCTAAAGCTTGAAAAATCTCTACAAAACTACGGGTCAGCTTATACAACATCACTAAAATCCAAACCTTTACCACAGAGTGGGTTCAGCCAGTAATAAAGTTTTCGATTTTAATCCTACTGTATAAACTGACCCCTAGTTTTATGTAGATTTTTTTTAAAGCTTAAAAGGTTGACTTATACGCCACAATTTATGGTAATATAATATTTCATTCTTAATTGCATAGTGAGCCTCTGATAAAATACAAATTTCAGGCTACAGACTTTATTTGTATGTGTATCTTTGTATGTAGGGTTTGTACCAGATATATATAAATAAGTGAAGTAGTAAAGTTGTCTCCCTTTAGTTGAGAGCAACCAGAAGGCTCTCTTTTCAATAGCTACTACACCAAGGTGTAAGGGAGGGCACTACTCCTTTCCCTGGATTGCTCCACTTTACCCTTGATACATACCTTATATTACTGAGTGTTAAACAAGGAGCTATCAAGTACCATTTTTAAAGTCTTTGGTATGACGCGACCTGGGATTGAACCCAGGTCTCCCGGAACATTGGCAAACACTCTACCCACTCTCAATAACATTGATAGATCGTATTTATTTAAGTTTGAATAGCATCAACATAGTCAGCAGCATTCGGTGACTGTCAGTTTCTCATCTATACGGATCATTACTAGTTCGATAATGACTAATGACTCTGAAAGTCACCAAGCACTGATGACTCAGTGTCTGTATTATCCTCCCCTCCCCATATATATATATATATATATATATATAATTGTGTGTATGTGTCACTGCCTCCTGAAGAAACTATTCTACGGCAAAACGTCTCGGGGCAAGTGCTTCCAAAGAGGCCAAAAAAAGTGCTTCAAAGACACACTGAAAGTCTCCATGAAATCTTTCGGTGTCACCCCTAATTGCCTGGATTATCTGGCACAGGACAAAGACAAGTGGTGTGAAGTTTTCAAATGTGGAGCGAAAGTCTGTGAAGCAAGAAGAAACGCAACAACTAAGACTCTTCTGCACGCAGATTCATCTCATTAGCCATCTGCGCACTCACGGATCCCGTCCTCAATCATAAAGTTGATCGATGGACCAAGAAGAAAGAAAAGAAAAATATTGGGCAGCTGTGTTTGAATGATGGGTAGCGTAGCTAATCTTATAGATCACTTTGCAAATTTAGTCACTCATCATCATTAGCAAGTCATGTTGATAGCATGTATTCCTTTGACTCTCTCTTGCTATCCATCCCTATCAGCCATTGGTCTAGACAACATCCTGTGTCTGCAGAGAATTGATGTTTTTGCTGGCTTGCCAATACTTGCACGTCCATGTGTAGGAGCCCACAGGAGAACATCACTTACGAGTTCATCCTTTACTTCACCAGCAGTGCCTAGTAGGTCTTGTTTGAATAGTTTGTGAGATCTGAAGTGGCTGTACACCTGCAGTTTTGTGGGGTGCTGCTTCTAAGATTTGTTGAAAACAGCATGTAGCATCCTTGTGTAGTTCTCATCTAGCTTTTTCTTCAGGTGTTTTGTTAATCTAAGTTGTACCATCATAAAAGAATTCCTGTTTTATTTTATCAGAGATCAGATTTCTATATGATTGGTAACCTGACAATAGCATTCCACACCTTTCCTATATTGACATGAATAAACCAATGAAAATAATTGTTTATCATATTTACCGACCCCTCCGCTCAGGCAGGATATGACATGAGGTCAATTTTTAAGTGGAGTTTAACAGGTTTGAATTCAGAGTTTTCCTTCTCCTAGACTAGTTGCATCATCAAGGCTGAAGAACCCAATCTGCCCTACTATTTACCCATAGCTGGAAGGAGAATAATTGGATTCATACCTTTCCCAAGGGTATTAGTGCTTTGTGAAATGCAATTAGTATTGTCCAGGATTTGAACTCATGTCACCGTGTTCATTTCCTACGATGATAACCATTACACCACATAATAATTGTTTATAAAGTTTAAATCTATTAATCTTGTTATTTTCTGCAGAACTGAAATTTACAACCTAATATAAAATTGTTAAGTCCACATCATTGTACTCTTAACCATCATTATTTAATTACCCTTGATACTGTCAGATGATCTTATTATACTTGGTATAATCAATAGTATATATCTATGTTGTGTTATATTTAATGCCTACTTATTGGAATACATTCGCTTCAAACTATATGTATCATTGAGAAACAGTTGTATTATATTTCAGACATTGAGTTATATAAGCTGTAAATTAAGTTTGAGGTTGTAGAAATAGATACTGATTTAATCTATTCAAGAATAATTGTCTTTAATTGGAATCATTTTTGAGATGAGGCTTCTTAATCTGAGAATTAATTTTTTATTTATTATAAGACCAAAAAATCCAACCTTGATCACCCTTCGGGCCCGTGGCACAACAGATAGAGGCGTTTAGTCTCTACGGTTCCAGATGAGCATTGTCAGAAGATAGCGGTTTCAATTCCTACCCAAGCTGGCCAGAGGTTTACTTGGTCAAAAATGTGGTGCGATAGACAACAACTATGGAAGGCAGTAATTACTGGGGATACGGTTACAAGACTCAGCTTTCCTATCCGAGGTCGCGGTTAAATCACCTGAAGAAGGCCAGAGGTGAAATTTGGCCAAAACGTAGTAGCTATTGAAAAGAGAGCCTTCAGGTGGCTCTTGACTACAGTTGTCCAACTTATATTCTAAAGTAGCCCAAGCACCCTGTTGGTGGGGCTTAGAGTATGTTAACTGTATCTCTTCCAAAGGAGTAAAACCTCCCCCTGAAAACAGTGTCCTAGTTGTGGCATTAAGCTGCATCTGATGGTAGGGCTCCAGTTCTGGAGATCTGGAGAATCACTTCATTGCCATTACTCCCAGGTCCACTCTGATCCAGAATGGTTGTACTTGTTAGCCAATGGGTCAAATAGAACTGTTGGAAAAATTACTCATGTTCAATAGGACTATGCAAAAAAAAAAAAACCTGAAAAAAACTATACAAAAAATTTAAATATGAACTTACAATGAACATAATTCCTTAACTTTTGGCATTAAAATAATCTTAGACAGGTTGACATGTCATCAAAAACAAATCAATCAAATTTTATTTTCTAAAGTGATATTTTTGAAAAAAGTTGCAAAGATGCAGGTTCTTTTTTTTTTTTTCTTCTTCTTTTGTCCCCCCCCCAACTAGTGTAGACTAAGCTCAGTTGAGCTGTTAGGACAAGCACTGAGTTACAATATTGTGTCATTTATTGAAGGCAATTGATTGAAACTTGTAAAACCATAGCTCTATGTCAGGCGCCTATATTAACTACTCCAGGAGTATTACTTTAACTGTGAACTCCTAACAATAATGAAGTTTTGCTTGAACATCTGTTTGAAATGGCAATCATGAAAATCTGGTTTGCCTTGTTGGCACCTTCAACACCAACTCTACCAGTCAAGGTAATCTGTCTACCTCCTTTTTTTTTTTTTTTTTTTTTTCTTAAGCTAGCCTCTGCTTGGCATGACAAAGAGAGACAGGCACTTGTAACTATGGCGACAGCAGACACTAACCACAGGAACCTGCCAGTCTCCATCATGCAGTCATTTTCACTTCTCTTTTCAACTCAAGCACCCTTCCTTCCTACTGGATTGCTTCCTGTTGGAAGTTTGGTTTGTGTCGCAGCAGTCCATTGTCGTCATCACCACCACTGGCATTATCATCACTTGTGACTGGGAGGAGGGATGATGAATGGATGGCTGGTTTGTCTGTCAGTTGCTCAAATCTTTCTCCTCTTTAAAAAAAAAAAAAAAAAAAAAGTCTTCAACTTTTTGTTCTTCACACTCCATCCTTGTAAACTAAAAGAGAGACTCATTTCATCCCTCCACACCAATCCCTTCACCACCCACTATCCTGAAATTAGTGGTAACAGCAGGAGTGGGGTGGGATTTATGGCATGGGAAAAGGGGTGGGGGTAAGGTCTGTTTGTGGGTCACAAAATGGAGCAGGAGAATAGAAGTGGGAATAAAGAAAGTTTTTGGTAAATATAGATGCAAGAATGGTTAACTTTTTTTTTTAAAAACTTTTGTGGATAAAGGAAGAACAGGGAGTGGATGATGGGCTTCATTCAAAAAATATTTCAATATTAAGGTTAATTAAAAAGAAAACCTAAATGGATTTGTTTGTGCTTATTTTTCCAATTGTTGATTGGAATGTTCTATTGTATTGTTGGCTTTCTCAAACAATCTGGAGAACAACACACAAAATATAAAAATGCTTAATCAGCATCTATTATTGTTTTTTTTTTACATTTGCTATTTTTTTCTCATATTTATCAACAACATTTTAATTATAAAAATATTTAGGTTTTCCTTTAAAGTTTCTTCTTGTCATTTGAACTTAAAAAAAATAATGGAATGCTTCATAAAAAAATAAAAATGTATTTTATCATCAAAAATCCATTTTGGAATAAATAAAAATGTTGCCTTTTAAATTTCATTCTCACATTATTTCTTAAATAAATTTTGCTTTATCTATTTATTTTATTTATTTATTTATTTTTTACAGAAAATGTTTTTTAGTCATTTTATATGTTTTTTATAGTTGACTTATTTTCATCTTTTAGGATTAAGGATTTTATTTTGGATTTAAATTAAAACAGTTTGTTCTTTATTTTGAAATCAAATATTTATTTCTCATTTTTTTTTTTTCATTTTTGTTACTCTTTGTCAAAAGGAGATAAAGAACCATGACTTGATAATATTTTTAGCAGCCTCATCGTAAGGAATCAGTGCATATGAAAACACAGACTTTTTTTTTTTTTTGAAAAATCATTTACAATATTTATACAACTCGGACATCTTAGTGGTTATACTAACAACATTTCAGCTGCTGTACCTTGTGGCCTTCTTCAGATCTCTTTTGTAACCTTTAAAGAATTTCAAACAGAATTATCTACTTAATTCATGAGTGCAGACTGTTTTTATTCTGCTCTTTGCACTCAGAATCATTGTGAGTATAATCATTAAATAATTGAATTACTCCTCATCTCAGAAATTTCTACAAGTTGAAAAATAAAAGATTTTGGATTGGTTGGTTGGTTGGTTTTTATGGCATATCAACCTTTGTAGGTCATTCAACACCAAATTCTGTCTATATATACATGCATATTCAACCAAAGATTTCAAAACGATTATTAAGGTAGGTAGAATTTTCTATTAGCAGGATTTCATTTGTTTGCACAAGATTAACCAGTTTTAAGTTGTCATATTTTTTGGTACAACTCTGTCTCTCTCAAGAAGGACAGAATGTCATCTATTTTGATGTTCTCGAACAGATCGGTAAAGTTATTTACTTTGAAAAATCACTTTCTGATAACAGCGAAAGTTCTGCATTCTATAAGAATGTGTTTAACCGTGCAAGTTTTGGAAGTGTGTGTGTGTATGTATCTCCTAATCCCAGTCAGTGTATATCTAGCTATCTATATCTGTTTAATATTAGTTTTATTCTGCTTATAATTCAGTGAGTGTAAATTTGCAACTTTAAAGCCGATTAATTCTCCAGTCTTCCTCAGGTGAGGACATCCAGTGTTGATTGCCTGATTTCTTGCTGATTTTCATATCTGTTAAATATTTAGCCACATTAAAGAAGGTTATGATGTATTAAACTCATTGGCCCAGTGGGTAGAGTGTTTGCCAATGGTCCGGGAGACCTGGGTTTAATCCCAGGTTGCGTCATACCAAAGTCTTTAAAAATGGTACTTGATACCTCCTTGCTTAACACTCAGCAATATAAGGTATGAATCAAGGGTAAAGTGGAACAATTCAGGGAAAGGAGTAGTGCCCTCCCCTACCCCTCGGTGTAGTAGCTATTGAAAAGGGAGCATTCTGGTCACCCTCGACCAAAGGAAGACAACTTTACTTTTACTTTTAAACCATTCTTGTCTCCTCAAGTATCCACCATAATCTTCCAAGGATGAGAGTGTAACTGCTGTTGATGTTTTTGCTTTTTTGACCTTATCTTTTTCATCACACTGTGATATTTTCTGTTTGTTATATAAGATTCCTTTTTCACTTTGAGTAATGATGCAAGAATGGATCATTACAGCTTTTTTTTTTTTCTTTCTGTTTTAATGGTTTGTCCTTGTTAAATAACTTACCTCCTTGTTGATTATTATTATTTCTTTTTTTTTTTTCTTCCCATTACTTGTCATTTCCAATAATGTCATATCTGGTTTGTTGTCTCTCTGGTTACATAACAAAATTCTTTTTTCTATTCACCTAAGTTTTTTGGGAATAATAAAATTTTACTCCGTCACTGGATATCAGATGAAAGAAAGCAGCTTGTAAAGAGACTAAACATGAATGCAATTTCTATCATTTTGTTAATAATTGTGGATTAGTTTCATATTGCTAAATGTAATTAATGCAGGTCTCAATAGCTGTGTTTGTTGTTGCACGTTTAAACAGAAACCAGTTATCAAGGTATCTTTCTTGCTAAATACTCTTAAATAAGAAAGAGTAATATATTATCACTAAGTGCTGATAGTACGGAGTTCCCTGATTCTTTTGCCGTCTGTCCCTCTCATCCATTGCTCTTGGCAAATCCCCTAGATTGCATCAAGTGTCTGCACAAAGCTGGTGTATGTACATTCTTACTGGTTGGCCAATACCGACATGTCTATGTGTAGGAGTCCATTTGCATTGAAGAAAGATTGGTTTGGATTCTGTAGTTGTTTTATCAAACACTGTGGCTAGAGCTTCAACCTTAGCAGAATGCATGCCTTTTTTACCCACATGAAGGGCAATGTCATTTGCATGGGTGCTTTGAGTTAGTCATGGTAATATTTCAGTGGCTGTTGATTTTTTCCTAATCAATAAACACCTCCCTTATAAATGAGTAGCAGTAGTTTCCTGACAGGTGAAGCTGTTGACCTGCTTTTAGATTTATCTGCCTTGCTTCATGTCCACCATGCTGCATCCCATGGTTTCTAATAATATATGCTTTTGTGTTGCTCATATAATACTTTTCTCTTTCAGAATCTGTTGTTTAGTGACTAGCCAGGGCAAGATAACAGTAATTACAGAGGCCATATATTTCATTATTATATGGTTTGATCTCAGTTTTATTGTTTTGGAGTTTTACATCTCTATTGCTACACTTTTTGTTTTTTTTTTCTCTTCAAAAAAAATCTAGGTGTATATATTTTATTTTCATTATTTTTCTTCTACTTCTCCCTCCCCCTTACCAATTGAAGATTCTAAACCCTTTTTCATTTAAAAGTTAAGCATAGGAAATAAATAAAAAAGTTCTGTTTGGTTGGGGAAGCCAGATGTATCAGAATTTTAGTTTTACCTTGTTATGCAGTATCAAACTTCCAGTCTTTATAATTCAAATGAATTTCATAACCCAAATTAAGATTTTTAAGACTTAATATATTTACTATTAAACCTTTAACAATTAATGTTTGATTTTGTTATTGTCCTTTCTCCGACCCCTTCATTTTGGCTTTTTACTTCTGTCTCTATTATTCTCCTTTGTAGTGCCATTTTTTGCATAGTATTTTAGCATTTAAATATAGAAAATACAGTTGTCTACTTTTTAAAAAATTAGAACTATGGTTTTGAAAAAATTACATGCATGCAAAATATTAACATGAAAATTAAGCTTAACTTCCCATTTAGTAGGATCAAGTTTTAGTCACTTCTCTTTTGTCATCATTGAACATTTCTGGAAGTTAACTGTTTTCATTTTGGCCCATAAAACATTAATATTTTAACTAAGTAGGAAATGTTTACAATGATTGTGAAGATGTATTTTTATACCCTCTGTAATTGGTTGGTTGTATTTTATGACATATCAACCCTTGTAGCTTATTCAGTGTCAAATTCTTTATATACACACACACACACATAGTTTGTAGGTAACATTTTTAAATGAGGCAGAGCTCATTTGTTTTCACACAGTTGAATAGTTTCAAGTATTGCTATCAAATACTAATTATTCTATTTTTCATTATTTATATTTACCCAACCCCTCCGCTCGGGCAGGATATGACACAAGGTCAATTTTTAAGTGGAGTTTAACAGGTTTGAATTCAGAGTTTTCCTTCTCCTAGACTAGTTGCCTCACCAAGGCTGAAGAACCTAGTCTGCCCTACTATTTACCCATAGCTGGAGGGAGAATTATTGGATTCATACCTTTCCCAAGGGTATGAGTGCTATGTGAAATGCAATCAGTCTCATCCAGGATTTGAACTCGTGTTGCTGTGTCCATTTCCTGCGATGATAACCATTACACCATGGGCACCTCTATTTAACATTATTTATTCATTTGCACATAGTTAAATGGTTTCAAAAATTGTTATGCAATAGTTATAATTCAATTTAGCATTAATCATTTGTTTTCAGACAGTTAAATGATTTCAAGTATAAGAAATTATTAAAGTTCTATTTGACTTATAGATAGAACCATAACAGGTGCTACCACTCTGAGTCAAAGTGGACATGGGAGTAATAGTAATGAAAAGGTACTCAACATTCCCCATAGCTCATAGAATGAAATCTCACCATCAGATGGTTTAGTATCATATCCTGGACGCTGGTTGGGTAGGGGGAGAAATAAATGTAATATATTTCAAAGAGTTGTCCATTTAAAATAAATATAAATAATGAAACTCTGGCTTTATTTAAAACAAGACAAAAATCCTTTGATGATAAATTTTCATTGTCTATGAGGTCTTTTGTTATTTCAAGGTTTTGTTTAAAAACTTTTTTCTTTTTTTTTTTTTAATTCAATTTGTTTATATTTTGGTCATTGTGTGTCTCTGAACTTCTAATAATTTTGTGTTGTTGATTTTACTTTTGTTTTACTTTGTAAAATTTTTCCAATTAAGGAGGTAATGAAATTTAGAAAAAAAATATTAAGTGATATTCAATGATTATATATACTAGGAGGGTGGAGAATCTATTATCATCAAGATATGCCAATAGCATAGATTCCCTTGACTCTCTCTAACCGTCCATCCCTCACAGGAGAACATTGTTTATGAGTTCTTTATTTCTGCAGCATTGCCCAACATGTGTTGTTTGTCTTACTTGAATGGTTTATGAGATAGGAGGCAAGTGGCTGTACAACTGCTGTTTTATAGGGTACTTCTTCCAGGATTTGTTCAAAAGAACACACAACCTCTAGTTCCCATCTAGCTTTTTCCCAAAACATTTCATTAAAATCCAAGTAGTGCAACTATACAGAAGTACTGACATGGCTACAATTTGAAAGAATACCCTTTTTATCAGAGATCAGATTTTCATATAATTGTTAACCTCTGCCTATATTGATATTGCTTTCAATAGATGAGATATTGCTACCATGAGTCCATAGTGTGTTATTTTGTGGCAAAAACAGTTCAGTAAAGAAATACTTAACTGAAAAATTTATAGAATAATTACAATATTTCATCTTTAAACTTTAGATAAAAATCTTAGATTATTATATCAATTGTTACTTTTATTATTGTTAATTATGATCAGTTATCAATGTTTCAAAGATGGCAGAAATTTATTTAAAAAATCAAGAGTGGATTGTTATAATAGAATGAAGATTTGATTTAAAAAAAAAAAAATACCAATTCGGTGATCTGTGTGCTGTATTTTTAGTTTTTGTACATAATGAGTGTTTTATACTGGCAAAGGTTATTATTCAAAATCTTTTTGCATTTCATTTTGCCACTTAGTTTTGTGAATCATTAGTTTCAATATATCATGTCTCAAAGTCTAGTCTCATAAGGAAGGAAAAGAGAGAAAGAAAAAGAAGGCAATTTATATGATATTGACTTCTCATTAAGTAATTTTCTGAATAGAATTCTTAAGATTCTTTTTTTTTTTTTTTTCTTTCGTCTTATTTTTTTTCTTATTTTTTTCTTTTTTTTTTATTTTCTTTTTTTTTTTTTAAATGAAAAAAAAAACAACCTTACATTGCTTGTCTTATGGGAAACAAGTGAATTAGTAACAGTCTTGAAAATTCACTGATTGTACAGAATAGTGTAGCAATGAAATTTTTTGTTAATTCTGCAGAAATATACAAAAATATTATCGAGAGAAATGTGAGTATTACATTCCTTATGCAGATAAGAGTATCTTTCAGTCATTTGTTTAATGTTTTTTTACTGAACAGATAAGTTCTAAAATTACACCTTTACATCACTAGGAACATATTGAATTATGGCTGATTTTTTAATTTTTTGATTTAACTATTCAGTTGGGTGGGAAGTCTTTGTGGTGTAGTGGCTGAAGTGTTTGACTGCGACCTCAAAGTGAGTGAGTTCAGCCTCCAGTTGTGCTGTTACGTTCACTTTCAGACTATCAGAAAAGACATGAACTCCCTTGTGCCCTCAGCTATAGGTTAAATACTAACACCACTGTTCTTCTACAAGGATAGCTTTGGCATTAAATAACCCACAAAGGTTGATATGCCTTTAAATAAAGAAACCAAACTAAGTAACTAATAAGTAAAAAAAACAAATGACTGAAAGTTACTCTTATCTGATTGGTGTAATTCTTACATTTCTCTATAATATTTTCCTATGTTTTTATCTCAACCCCGTCTGCCATGAGCAGGATATAGCCCTGTCAACTGGGGCTGTAGAATGTGCCTCCTGCATCTCTGCTGAGAAGTAAAACCCACCCACTCACTCCAAGGAGTGTTCTAGAAATGATGCTAAACTGTATCTGATGTTGAGGCTCCAGTCCTGGAGCTTTGGAGAATGTCGAATACCCCTTTGTTGCTATAACTCGCAGGTCCACTCTGACTGGGAGTGGTAGTATCTGTTAGGATCCTATCTGTGGGTCAAATAGACCTATTTAAGCATTTACTATAGTCAAAACCATTTAACTGTGTGCAAACAATAAATTGCATAACTTGAAATTATTTAACTGTGTGCAAACAAATAATTATCAAATAGAATTATTAGTATTAGATAGCAAACAAATGAGCCCTGGCTTGTTTAAAATGTTACTTACAAGCTATTTGTTTACAAATTTAAACAATCCTTCAACATGAGCAGAATGTGACACAGTCAATTTTTAATAGGAGTTTAACAGGTTTTAATTCAGATTTTTCCTACTAGACCAGTTACCATACTAAAGTTAAAGAGAGCCCAGTCTGCCCTGCTATTTTACTAACTGCTAGAGGGAAAATAATTAAATTCATACTTTCCCCATTGGTATTAGTACTATGTGAAATGCAAACAGTCTCCGCCAGGATTTGAATCTGGGTTGCTGTGTCCATTTCCTATGACTGTATCTATTACACCACATGTACCTCCCACGTATATAATATATAAGCATAAACAAGATTTGACTTTAAATAACCCATAAGGGTTGATATGCCATAAAACAGCCAAACTAAACCAAAATGAGCAGGATATGACACAGTCAGTTTTTAAGCAGAATACAACTGCTTTCCTATTAGTTTTCTTTCTCCTAGATCAGTTGCCATACCAAGGTTAAATAGCCCAATCTGCTCTATTTATACATAGCTGTAGGGAGAATAGATTTATACCTTTTTCAAGGGTATTATAATGTAAACAGCTTCATTCAAGATTTGAATTCTGAAGAAAATTTGTTCATGTAAACAAAATTAATACAAATTAATGTGTAGGTTATTCTGTTCAAGTAAAGGAATTTCCTTAGATGTCTGATGTGGTTCATTTAATAAAAATAATAACAAAATGACTATAAACATTTTTTCTTTTTCTGTTCAATTTATTTGAGCAATGTGGTGCAGATGGAAAGTAATTGCAAATGTGAAATAAATCAAATTTGACAGACGAAAGGAACAAAAATTTTAAAACTCTATCATTCGAAATGTTGACCTCTTTTTGGGGTTTGTTTTATTTATGTCTCTCTTTCTTCTGACACTGATTAACTTGGGTCTATTTTCGAGCAGTGATTTAAAAAAAATTTTTTTTTTTTTTTTAAGGGTTTGTCTTATGTCTCTCTTTTGAGACTGATTAACTCTGCTCCATTTTGGTTTCTATGAATAGAAACTATCATATGTCTTTAAACTAGTTTTTCTATATGTTGTACTACCCGCCATTATTTCCCAGTCTTGCAAAGTTACCTTGTGGCCAGTGTCTTAACTAGTTTTTTTTTACGTTCATCGAGTCTTAACTTTAACAGAACAGCTGGTTTCAACTTTACGTGCTTTCTGCACTTCTATTTATAACATCCCACAGCATTAAAGCTTTCATATCTATGAAAGTTTTGATTACGTAATATCAGAAAAAAAAATCAGAATAAAGTTTGTTTTTTTATTTTTTCCTCAGTCTGAATAAAAAATGTCCTATGTCAGCAAAAGACATTAATGCTTGGTTCTGTGAATTGTTTCTGTTGAACAGTTGACAAGATTTAAAAAAGTGTGTATGTGAAATCTTCTGTATAATTAGGATAATCAGGGATACCACATAAACTGAATGGATGGTTGACATTTGATTTTAAAAAAAAAAAGACTTGGATTCTTGAGTGGTAAAACCCTGGCAAATTCTAAGTTCCTTTTTTGCTTTTAATATCACAATGCTCCCCAGCTCCAATTTCAATCAATGATGTGTGGGTTTACTTTTGTGTTGTTGCAGTACTTTCAGGAAACATTTGAAGAGTTTGGTTATAAAAATCACTTTTCTCATTTCCAGGAAATACTTACAATAGGATTGGAAAAAAAATTTATACACATGACTTTTTTTTTTTCCCTCAATTAGTTTTAAAATAAAATTTTTGGATCAGTTTTCAATTTCTATTACATTGTCTCTCACACACACACACAGTTTCACTTTCTCTCTCTCTCTCTCTCTCTTTTAATTGAATTACCATATATATATATATATATATATATATATATATATATATATATATATATATATAGGCAGCATTTCTTCGTTAATGCAAATTTCATTAAACATAATAGACATCTTATGTCTACATATTTTCTTCTGGATCCTATTTACCAACCCCTCTGCTCGGGCAGGATATGACACAAAGTCAATTTTTAAGCGGAGTTTAACAGGTTTGAATCCAGAGTTTTCCTTCTCCTAGACTAGTTGCCTAACCAAGGCTGAAGAACCTAGTCTGTCCTACTATTTACCCATATTTTCTTCTGGATCCGTTCGAATTCCCGTATTACTTTTATCGTATTGGGGGGGGGGTGATTTATGTATTGTTCATAGTTGTATGTATCCCTAGTACTTTCTGCCTGACTTTAGGCCATCATCGGGGAGGATCTATTACAAAAGTGATGTAACTTTTGTTTTAGCATATTACTACTGTGTAAGGGCGTCTTTGCCGTTGAAGATTATGGCGTTTGCTTTTAAATGGAATTCTATAATTAGTCCCAGTAGCTAAAGACATTTAAGTACATTAGCACTGGTTCAAAAATTAATTCTATTAAGTGTTGGTTGCAGGTTTCTAATATGTAGTGCTTCGAGAATCTGAAGTTTTTGTTTATTATTTTGATGTTCTAATATTGTTGTGTTGTCGGTGAGAATTTTTCGTAGTTGTGTTGTTGGGCATGAATGTTTTTTAAATGCTGAGCTATTGAACTTGTGTCAGAAAGGTGCATTGTAAGTCTCCTCGACAGGGTAGTTGAGGTTAAACCAACATATATATTATTATTATCAGAGATACAATCTCCTAAAGTACATTTAAATTTATATATAACGTTGGTTTTTTGCAAAACCCCAATCGAAGGAGAGGAATTATTTCTAATGACTAAATTCGAGGTTTTAAACTTATTATAATAAATAATAAGTTTTTTTTTTTTATTAGGATCAGTGGGGAGTATGTTTTTGTGAATCAATGTTTTCAATATTTTTTCATTGGATTTATAATTGTAGTGCATTTGGTTACGATAAAAAAGTTTGATATATGTTTGTTGACTGGATGGAGTAGTACACTGTTTATTTTGTTGGTTAACATTTTTGATCATAAGTTTAATTTGTTCATCAACAATATAGTTAGGAAACCCATTATTGATGAGAACCTGTTTTAACAATATTTTATAAAGAGGTAGAAAACATAAAACAAAATGAATTCTTGATGCTATATCACTGTAAATTGTTCGTATAAAGCCTTTGAACCTGTTAAACTGGTGTAACGGTTATACCAGTTTATTTCCGCCTTCTGACCATAACACTGGTTAACCAGTATAGACAGAGGATAAATTTAATTTCAGGAGTTCTGGGTTTAAAAGGTTAAGAATAATTACTTGGAAATATATTTCTTCAATAACCGGCTCATTGGCCAAGTGGGTAGAGTGTTCACCAATGGTCCGGGAGGCCTGGGTTCAATCCCAGGTCACGTCATACCAAAGACTTTAAAAATGGTACTTGATACCCCTTTGCTTAACACTCAGCAATATAAGGTAGGGATCAAGAGTAAAGTAAAGCAATCCAGGGAAAGGAATAGCGCCCTCCCCTACACATTGTAGTAGCTATTGAAAAGGGAGTCTTCTGGTTGCCCTCGACTACGGTTGTTAACTTATATTTCTTCACTAAGGATTAGTATTATTAGTTACTAAGAACCATATACAAATTGTGTGCAAACAAATGATTTGTTTTCTTTGTTTTAATGGCATATCGACCTTTGTGGGTTATTTCATGCCAACGCTATCCTAGAAGAACAGCAGTGAAGCTATCCAACCCATAGCTGGGAGGAAGAGGAGGGGGTTCATACCTTTCCCAAGGGTATTTATCCAAAAGTGAACATTATAGCATGACTGGATTTCAAACTTGCTAACTCCGATTCCGCAGTCTATTGCTTTAACCATTACACCATGAGGACTCCCCCCCCCCGCAAACAAATGACTAACATTACATAGAAACAATTACTTGAAATTAGGCAACTTTATGCAAATTATTTGTATTAGACAACAATACTTTATATATAAATATAAAATTATAAGTAACTTGAAAACATACAATTGTGAGCAAATTATCTATATTGGATAGAAATATTTGATATCTTATGATTGTATACAAAAAAAACCCCAACTCTTCAGAAACAACAACACAAAAAATGTCAATATAAATGTATAATAAATACAATTCCTTAACTTTTAGAATACTTACCTGGTTTTTTAGCTGGGACATCTGGATAGGGGCTTCGGCTGGGCCAAGAATGAATGACAATCATAGCACTAGACCTTCAAGTCTGGTTTAAACTATGAACGGCAATGTCACCTGGATTCATGCTGGGACACTTTACAAAAGCTTACATAGTTCACATTCACCCACTGATCCTATGTCCAGCATTGGCCAGCGGATCACGAGTTTTGGCTTGTTCCTGGCTGACCTACTCCACTATAAAAAAGACATTTTGTCTAATCCTGTTTGGTGGGAGGCAAAGATAACCTTAACTTTTAGGAATGAAATAATCCTAAAAAGGTTGACATGCCATTAAAATCAATTCATCGACCTTTTAAAATACCTATTTCTGTATTTTTACATTGACCATTTGAGAAAATATTAAATTTGGTCAGGTTTGTATTTAGTTAAAAGGAAAAAAAAGTGAAAATTAATCTTTTCTATTGTTCTTCTTAAAAAGATATTCTTTGGATTATTTATTGAATTAAAACCCGATACATCCATAAAATGTTGACTGAATATATAGTACCCTCAAAAATTGCAGCAGATATTTTCTTTAGCTTTAAAGAAATGTTAACCCATCAAGACAGGAACAGGAAAGAGCTAAAAAAATAAATGTATGTGTCAGAATAAAAACATTACTTTTTGTGGGTATAGTTGCCATTTCACCACAGCTGGATGTAGCAAGTTTTTTTTTTACAGGGTAAAGTTGCTAGCTTCATACCCAATATATCAAATTAAATAAACTGATTTAAAATTTAATTTAAACAAGAAGTTTGTTATTAAGGACTTAGTATATAATTGAATAAACTCCTCTTCATTGGAATCCATCAACATCTATGATATCTTTCTTTATTTTCTGGTAAAAGTAGAGAAAATGTGAAGCCTGGATGAAAGAAAAGATTAAAGATGCTGAAGAGCTTGCAAAGACAACTATCTTGACTTACACAATAAAAGGCAAAAGATTCTCATGTAGTGTAATGGTTAGCAAGCTAGATTAGCAATTTCAATTCTCACTGGATGCCACAATTGAAGTAAATAATTATCTCGATTTATCCGGTTGAATCCTCCTGGCATGAAAAGACTCCGGTGACTGCCATTAATTTGAGTCTGTCTTGAAATACTAGTGAGTCAAAAGTTTTGCTATATTTTTCTAACATGAAGCACAATTTGGCAGCTCTAGATGCTTTTGCTGATGTCATGAAGTTTACAAATCACATTGGACTTTGAGATGTCAAGCTCGCCTCATACTCTCTGAGTGCTAGTTGCCATATTTGCATCTATGGCTTTGGAGCACTGTCTGAGAATTCATGGTTTTAGGACCACCTGATTGTATCCAATCATTAAGGTTCTTGCAAGCCAAAAATATTTCTCAAACTATCTGATTACTGTTCTATGAACAACAGTGCCTTCACCTTTTGCACATGCCAACTAGCCTATGCTACCAAAATATTGCAAAACTTTTGACTCATCCTTGTAGATTCACTGTGGTTTATTTACTGTTGTTTCTCCTAGCCTTTTGTTTTCTATGACTAACCCACAAGGCATTAGGACAGGGGGGTTAATAGACATTATCATGTTTTGTACTTCTTGGGCTCCTTGCTGCTCAGATCTTTTTTGCCACAAGGAGGAGTCACAGCATGAGAAAGGCTGTGTGTGGACAGAAGAGATATATACACTAAGGTTCACTCAGCCTGAGAGCTGAAATTGAGAGTTAAAAGCAGATACAACATACAGCTTATCTCTAAGGCTATCATCACACGAAATGCATCACATCACATCACTGACATATAATCCATCCTCCCTAGAAACAATCTAAGCTCTTAATCGGTAACAGCATTACAGTTACTGTTAGAATATGTATCCATTAAGTAATTGTGTGGTAGTCAAAATTCCTAAAGAATTTGTACTAATTCAGATTTTTGGATATAAAGAAACAAAGACAGAAAAAAAAAAAAAAGTTAAAAATGTATAAATAGACTTAACAAAATATGATTTTTTTTTTTCCTTGATGGTACATCAATTTGTACAAAACATCTGATAACTATGATCGTGTTAATATTACTTGCCAAGAAATTTCAATGTATATTTTATACAAGACCACTAACTTATTATAATTCAGGGTTTAAATACTTTCTGGTGAATGAGTTTCATAAATATGGAATGTATTGGAAGTGACCACTGATTCCTCAAAAGAAAATATGTATATAGTCTATATTTTATGAGAATTAATTTTTTATTTATAGCAGACTTTTTGTCCTCATCTTGGTAGTTTTTGTGTTGTTTCTTCTTTCACTAGATTTTGGCCAAATTTCACCTCTGGCCTTCTTCAGGTGATTTTACTGTGACCTCGGATAGGAAAGCTGAGTCTTGTAACCGTATCCCCAGTAATTACTGCCTTCCATAGTTGTTGTCTATCGCACCCCGTTTTTGACCAAGTAAACCTCTGGCCGGCTTGGGTAGGAATTGAAACCGCTATCTTCTGACAATGCTCACCTGGAACCGTAGAGTCTCAATGCCTCTATCCGCTGCACCACGGGCCCCGAAGGGCAATCAAGCATGGATTTTTTTGTCTTATAAATCCAATTATTTGTTCTCCTTATCTGGTCTTCCATAGTCGGGTCCGTACCGAATTTGTAATTGTCTTTTAATTGGAATCATTTTGAGATGAGGCTTCTTAATCTAAGAATTAATTTTTTATTTATTGCAGATTTTTTGTCTTCATCTTGGTAGTTTTTGTGTTGTTTCTTCTTTCACTACAGGGTGCGATAGACAACAACTATGGAAGGCAGTAATTACTGGGGATACGGTTACAAGACTCGGCTTTCCTATCTGAGGTCGCTGTAAAATCACCTGAAGAATGCCAGAGGTGAAATTTGGCCGAAACTTAGTGAAAGAAGAAACAACACAAAAACTACCAAGATGAGAACAAAAAGTCCGCAATAAATAAATAAATTAATTCTCAGATTAAGAAGCCTCATCTCAAAATGATTTCAATTAAAAGTCTATATTTTATGTTTCTGATTTTTTTTTTATGTTCTTATATATTTTTTAGAGTGCTCTATGTGATCAAGCTGTTATGATATACATTTTGTTTAATAGGGAAGACTGGGTTCTTTAACTTTGGTTAGGCAACTAGTCTAGGAGAAGGAAAAACTCTGAATTCAAACCAGTTTTACTTTGCTTTAAGATTGTCCTATGGGGAAGGGGTTGGGTAAATACATACATTTTGTTTTATAATCTGAAATAAAAGTTTTAATAAAGAAATAAAATCTGAAAGAAAACAATTCAATTCAAATGAAAACTGTGATGCAAAAAAGAACTGGAAAATAATATCCCAAGATTTGGCCAAGTCTCTATTTCGTTAAAAAAAAAAAAGTGAAAATTAATCTTTTCTATAGTTTTCCTTAAAAGATATTTTTGGTTATTTATTGAACTTCATACACCCATTAAAATTTGAAAGAACTCAAAACAAATTATTTGAAAATTCTAAAATAGACTGTTAAAAGCAAATCCATAAAAGTAATTTAGATTGTAAAACTAATATATATATATATATACTCACACACAGAGGGTGCAGCAGAAATACCTCTCACATTTAAAATTATCACCTGTGTAGTGGAAGTGAACTAAGCAAGGGATAATGGTAGCTCCATCTAGCTAATGTCTCCCCCCCCCAATATGATTATGACTTAGACTGATGCACAGCATGCATTTGCTTTTGAAATGTTTTTTTTAAGACTGGTGAATTTTTAATTGCTATACAGAGAACTTTTTGTGCTCATTCCATGTTATGTTGAAATGATGCTGTTCTGGATAGAAAATCAGTACTGTTATGGGTTGAAAATTTCAGAAGTACAGGTTCATTGATTAAAAGAAAGCCACCTGGAAGACCTCGAAATGATTGAACTCCTGAAAATGAAATACATAAATAAAGTATTCTTGTTTAATACAAATACATTTTTTGATATCAATTACCTAAGGTCTTTTTGGGGGGGGGGGTCCTCGTGGTGTAATGGTTAAAGCGATGGACTGCGGATTCATAGTATGCGACTTCGTACTCCAGTCGCGCTATTACGTTCACTTTCGGGCAAATACCCTTGGGAAAGGTATGAACCCCCTTATCCTCCCAGCTATGGGTTAAATAGTACCACTACTGTTCTTCTAGGAGAATGGCTTTGGCATTAAATAACCTAAAAAGAGTTGATATGCCATTAAACAAAGAAACCAAACCAAGCCTAAGGTCTTTTTTGTCAAAAACATGGGTAGTCCAAGCTATGATCATAACTGATTGTATTTGGGTGGGGGAAGACATTAGCTAGATGAAGGCTACTCTTAATTACCACTTGCCTAAGTTCACTTGCACCACACAGGTGACAGTTCTGTTGCACCCTTTGTGTGTCTGTGTGAGAGAGACAAGATATATGCTCTCTCGGGGGTAGGGGTGTTAATCATTTTGGCAAAGGAATTAATGGTTGCCACTCGTGTAATGCAAAGCACTTCTAACGAACTGAGCACTTCGGTCTCTGCTAGTGTAAAATGTAAACAAATGGAAGTTAATACATATATGTTAAATTCCCTAGCTTGTGTTAGGGCTGCTGATGGCTAGGAGATTATGTTATCAGGCTGATGTAAAGTTATCTGGGTTTCAATCCCGACTTGAAGCATCTCATGTGTCTCGCCACCCTGATGATTTGTCATACAACAAAACAGTCTGTCTGTGGATAACTATATCAAGTAAATTAAGGAAATAAATCTGACAGTATGAAGCAAATAGAAAAAACAAAATATATCAAATGTGATGAATTTATTATTGATGGTAAAGTTTTAACATTGATTTTTTTGGATTATTCATTGAACCCCATTAAATTTTAAAAATTCAAAACAAGTTACTAATGTTGATTTATTATTGATGGTAAACATTTTAATGTTGACTTTACAATCAATAATAAATTCATCACATTTGGTATATTTTGTTTTTCTATTTTCTTCATATATATATATATAGCAAACTTGTTTAAATCCCAGAGAAGACAAGTTTTAACCATGACTTTAAGTATTCACTGTATAAACAAGGTTAGTCAAATTTTTAAATAAATTTATTTTAGTTTTTTAGATACATATTTCATCAATTAAATTTTGAATCCTATTCATTTGAATTATTGTGTTTCATTTTTTTGTTTTTGCCTTTTAGCATTTCATACCATTCGATTTTATTCCAAACACTCATGTGTATGTATTGTATATATGTGTATGTAGCTCATTATAGTTTTAAAAAAAGAAAAAAAATTGCTTTGTGTTGAGTGAATGTCAAAGGTCATTCTCTTCTTGACAGTTTTCAGTTATCTTTGAAGTTTTCTCTTTCAAGAGCCGGAAATGGTCTTCCAAGTACCTTTTTTTTTTCTTCTTCTTCTTCTTCTTCTGGCTTGTTGCCTTTTTCTTTTCTTTTTGTATTGCACCCTGTCACATTTGTATTTGTTCATATTTAGATGACAAAATGACCAGTACTTACACAATCTACAAACACATCTTTTTTTTTTACTTATCTTCCACATCCACTGGGCATTATTAATATAACAGGCCTTGGACTAATTCTTGCAGTGGGGGTGAAACAACCCATTTCCGTGTTCCTCTATCAATTCATATAGACTCTAAAAAAAATAAAAAATTGATTTTATTCACAAATATAGAAATTTAGCTGAGTTTCTGATACCCTCTGAAAATGCCCCCATATCAACATTTTTGTAATTCTTGATGGTGAAATTTTGGGCTTAATTTTTTTTTTTTTTTAAGATTTAGACTCAAATGTCCCCCAAAATTTGAACTATGACATTCTCTTCAAAGGAAAAATATCTTTTCCAAATTTTTTGAAATGTTACCAATTGTTTCACCTGTATCACTGGTAGTGCAATGGTTATTAATGTCTGAAAAGAAATTGATGATCAAAGTTTAGTTCCTATATGAGGCTGTTGGTATTTCATTTTATGCTGGTACCCTTCTCTCTCCAACTCTGGCTAAATAGTAAGGGCTTTATAGTGTTGTAAGTAGGTAAATTGGTTTAGGAGAAGGCAAATTTATTTCAAAAGCAGAGGTATGGGAGCTACTCTACCCTATAAAGAAGGAGGTGGAGGGTTAAGGTTAGGGTAAGGTTCAATAGGAAATAAAATTAGTGACCTGAGTTCAAATATTGAATGATACCATTTCCTTTTGTGCTAATTCCTATGGGAAAGGTATGAATCCATATTTTCTTCCCCTTAGCTATGGATAAATTGTGGAGTAGACAGTCTAAGAGAAAGAACTGAATTCAAAACATTTACTTCATTTAAAAATTGACCTTTTATCACATCCTGTTGATGGCAAAGGGGTTAGGTATATACATACACCACACCATAAAAATTTACTTACTATTAAGACCAAAACAGCATCACAGATATGACTGTGTCCCTCTACTTCATCAGGAGCCAAAATGATTGGTAGTATACTGAGTGATTTGAAGATTGAATACTCATTACTTTTCTCCCAGCAAAAAAAAACAAAACTTGAAATGCAAACAGAAGTAAAAAACAGAGAAAAGTTATAAAAACATTTTTTCATTCTTTAGGTGTTGAAATCTGATTGATTGGAATTATTTGATCTATTTTCTTTTGAATCTAATATCATAGTATCAAAGGAGTTAACTCCTTTTTAATTGTTATGTTGGACACTTGACAGTTGGATAAATGTCAACTACATTCTGGAAACCTGTGTGTTTCTTTGATGCTTTTGAAATTTGATAAATGAATTTGACTAATGATAAAGCATAACCAAGTTATGTTGGTGAAATGAGACATTTTGAATATTTCTGATATTTTTTAAGCATTTTCATTTACACTATGGAAAAAAAAAGTCTGCAATCAAAGACAAATAAGACTGTGCTAATTAAGAATACTAATTCTTAATCTGTACTCAGAATTCTCCTATAGACAGGTGCTTGTATCACCTGTTATGGTTATCATTAGAGGAATCTGCAGCATAATTCTGGATGAGTTTATTTGTATTTCACACAATGCTTAAACTCTTGAGGGAAAAGTATGAATCCAACTATTATCCTTCCAGCTATGGGTAAATAGTAGGGCAGACTAGGCTCTTTAACATCAGTATGGTAACCAGTTTAGGAGAAGCAAAACTCTGTATTCAAGCAATGGGCTCTACCAGGCTATTCCTGTCCAGGATATGCTACATGAGTAGCCTCCTCAAACCAGTACCAGTGAAAGAAATATCAAGAGTGTATTAGTACAGGGGTAGGCAAACTGTGGCCCACTTCACTGTTCTATTTAGCCCACTGGAGCTTCTAGAATAAAGAAAAATAAAATAAAAAATAAACACTTACACTTGAATTGAGACTAAATTCTTTTGATTTAAAAAAAAAAGTGACCCTTTGATAAGTCATAACCCAGTGATGTGGCCCATTTAACTGTGTGCAAAAAATCGTGCTCAGGCTTGTTTAAAAATGTTATCTACAAAATGAGTTTACAAATCATATAGATTTGATATGTATGTATCAGTAGGATTTGGTATTAAATAACCTACAATGGTTGATATGCCATAAAACCAAACCAGACCATGAACATATAAGGAATGTGAATCCCTAACCTCTGGGCATAAAATGACCCTAGACAGGTTGATATGTCATTAAAATCAATCAAACAAATCAAGTATTTGCAAATGAATCCAATTTCAGCATTAAATAACCTGAGAGTTGATAAACCATTCCTCAAACTAAATCAATTCTTTGTTGAATCTTAATCTTTTTATATCATGAACCTGTTTAGTTTTCTTTTAGCACTTGTAATCACATTTTCAGTCTGTCACCTTGACTGAGATCTGTCCCTAGTCCCCTAAAAATAAAAAATAAAATCATGTTTATATGCAGTCAGCAAAGTATAAATAATTTTTTGCATGCCATCAATAAATAATATTTTCCACTGTAGAAGATGGAAAAGTTTTTATCAAATCCAAACAAAAAGAAACCTGGTTGATAGATTTTACCAACAAAGGCAGCTTCATTTATAATTCATCTTGGCACAAGATTTTTTATCGCAATGCATCAAGGTGCTAACTTATATGAACAAAAATCTTTTATTTAGAATTTGTTAGTTTAGAAGACTGAAGACAAAATTCTTTGGTTCCATTCCATATTGGGCTTTAACTGCTGAAACAAAAAGTAACTTTTACAAAAAATACTTTTTTTCACTTATTGAATTTATAATATAATATAATGTTTAAAAAACAAACAAACAAAGACTAACATTTCTATAGGATTTCTTTCATGATATTATGATTTTAAAATTTTCACCTGTTCACCATCCCTGTCAACACATTGAAATTTTCCAAAGGTGGTCTCCATTTTTCTAATAAAGATACCCCTGTAGAAATATTAGCATTTTTTTAATCACCTGTGGGAGATGCCAAGAACGTGTTGACAGGGATTGTGACCATGTAGAGACTATTTTGAATTATATCATAAAGAGACTCCTGTAAGGGTGTTGAGATTTTTCTTTTTTTTTTTTTTTGCTTAACGCAGGTGCCAGGGAAGCTCAGCATTTACAGTTTGCGGATAAGACTGAAAATTCCTTGGGCTCCAGACCCTTACTGGGCTTAACGGATAGTTTGATCAATCAGTTGGTCATGTCAAGGCATAGCACCTCTATGACTGTCTTGACTGCATTCTTCAAAATGCTCTCATGGTAAACAAGTACCCTACCTTATTTTATCTTAAAGGTATTTTAAGGGGTCAATTGTATTGAGATAGCAATGCTTGAAATCATTTAAAATGTGTGCAAACAAATGATTAATATTAAATATAATTATTAGTGTTAGATAGGAATACTTGAAACCATTTAATTGTAGGCAAACAAATTAGCTTTCATTCAAAAATAGTTATCTACAAATTATTTGCTTATAAATCTACCTATATATATATATATATATATATATATATATATATATATATACACAAGGTGCATACGATAAGTTTCCAGACTTTTTTTGTATGGGCACTTTTATTGATAGTACACACATGAAACTCTAGTCCCCTTCAAAGTAATCTCCTCCGGCTGCAATGCACTTGTTGTAACGTTCCAACAACTTCTGGAAGGCCCCATGGAAGTCCTCTTGTGTGAGCGTGTCAATGACCTTTGTCACAGCCTCTTTCATCTTCTCAATTGTGTCATAATGACAGCCTCTGACCTCAGGGAATAACCAAAAGTCACAGGGACCAACGTCTGGACTATAGGGAGGGTGAGGAACTGTCTTGATGTCCATCTTGGTCAAAGAGTCTGTTACAAGGATGGAGTTGTGGGCTGGTGTATTGTCCAGGTGGAAATATCACTGACCTGATTTGAAGAGTGCTAGCCTCTTCCCAAGGAATCTCTTCTTGAACTCCCTTAAAACCTCAACATAGTAACCCTAACCCTAACCCAATCAACTCTAGTGCATTGACTTCCTTACTCCTCCCACACCTCTCATCATCCCTGACAGACTCCCTGCCTTCGTTGAATCTCTTATGCCACTCAAAAACTGATGCTCGATTCATGCAAGATGGTCGAAAAGCAGTCTGAAGAATTTCATACGTTTCTGTGGCCTTTTTTCCAAGTTTAAAACAGAATTTTATTGCATATCTTTCTTCTAAAGTGTCAGATTGCATTTATGAAATTCACCAGCTGTGAAAATCAGGCTTTAGTAGGGTGTATTCGAATTGCTGCTGTTGCTGTTGATTTGAACCTGAAATCATAAAAATTGGACAGTCATCTCAGAAGATGGATAGCAATAACATTGTGAATTTTCAAGAGTCTACGACAATTTTAAATGCCCATACGAAAAGTCTGGAAACTTATTGAATGCACCTTGTATATAGGATTTGGTATTAAGTAGGCAACAAGTGTTGATATGCCATTAGACCAAATAACCAAACCAAATGAGTAGATCTATTAGTCTCCCTTTGGCTTAAACGGAGCGATTATTTTGGATAAGGTTTAATGGGATTTGAAGAAGCTTATTTTTTGTTAATTTTTTATTTTTATATATTTATTTTTTTTTGATGCTGCAACTTATGGAATGAGAGACTCACATTCTGACCTATTGATGAATCAGTGATATTGATAGGCATCAAGAGTTTTGTCTAATGTACTCACTTTTACACACACACATATATATATATATATATACATATATAGGTCTGTAAATGATTTCAAATTTGGTATTCAGGTTGTTTAATTATTTCATATACCTATGCTACATTTGATATATATTATTTCATTTACTTATTCATTTGAATTTTGGTGTTATTACACTCAGCTAAAAATAAATGCTGCCTGGTGAGGACTGAAATGTTCAAAACACATGTAGTATAGGTATATAAAATGATAAAAGCCTAAATATCAAATGTGAAAGAATTGGTGGACCTATCCTTTTAAGATACTTATTTTTCTCTCATTAGATCAACAACAGTCTTTATATATATATATATATATATACATACACACACACATACAAGTCATTCAGTTAAGTGAATTTTGCCAAAGGAGTTGACTGCAGTAAGTACCATTGCATCTTTTTCAAGTAAATCAATAGTTTTTTGGCTCCTTTCATGTCTTTCTTACTGACTGCTGCACCCAGAATATTTTCTTTACTGGAGAGTCAGTGTATTTCCACTCGATACAACACACATGCAAAGTGTGGCCAATAAGACCCAGAGCACATGGAGGAAGATTGTTTCAATAAAATCAAATGCTCAAACTGCCAAGAACTTTCAATATATACAGAGAGAGAGAGAGAGAAATCATGTAGATGAAATATAGAAGTATAACATTTCTGGTGGTTGGAAAAATAGTGGAATCTTCTATGAAAGATAACTTATGCCAATGTAACATAGACTGAGTCAAATCAGCAACAACAACAATCAACTAGATAAATACAAAACTCTCATAAAAAAAACTAGTTCAACTAGGACCAAATGACTGGCCAAAGTTTCAAGAACAGCCAACAAAAAACTACACTTAGTTGAAATCAAACAAAACAAATCATATCCAACCAACAACAGAACAAAAATATCAAACTCCTCATCTCTGTTCAGCGATCTGTCAACATGAACAACAAAATTATCAAAAAAATAAACTAATGAGAAATCAAATATTAAACAAGATTCTTTTGATATTGAATCTGACAATATAATTGCAAACTTCAAATTTGTGTGTGTGTGTGTATATATATATATATATATATATATATATATATATATATATATATATATGCTCCCCATCGGGGTTGAGCACACTGGCGAGGGAATTTACGGGTGCCGCTCACATAATGCAAAGCTCTTCCAGCGAATTGAGCACTCTGGTATCCAGTGAGATATAAAATGTAAACAAACGAATGCTGCTGCTACTTAATACCTTATAATTCCCTTACTGACTTGGTACGCTTGTTGGCCGAGCAGACTGATACTAAGTCTAACATAAAGTTGGGCGGGTTTTGATCCCAGCTTCAAGCGTCCTACGTGTCTAGCCACACTGAAGAGTTGTGATATAACAAAGGAGTCTGTCTATGGAGGACAATATATATATATATATATATATATATATCCGACAGTATGAAGGTAGCAGAAAAACATAATCCAAATATTTGGATTATGTTTTTCTGCTACCTTCATACTGTCAGATTTTAATCCATATTTACTTTCAGATTGTCTTTTCGGAAAAACAAATACCAAATGTAATCTTACATAACATTTAACATTGATGATTCCAAACGATCTATATATATATATATATATGAAAACTTACTTGTTATTGCGTATTTCTCAATAAACGGGAGCTTTTGTCTCGTTTCTTTGGGAAATCCAACATTTTCAAATATTTTTCCACATGCCAGACATGTTCTAATGACTTTTGAATTATGAACGCTATGTGGACGTTTATGTATCTTTTCTGTATATTTCTCATTTGCTCCTGTCATCTCAGCAAGCATCCATCGCTATGTGAACTATTTTCATATCCAAGTCCTGATGATGATTACTGAAACCGAAACATTAATGTTGACTTTACATCATAATATATTCACCTATTTGGATTATGTTTTTTCTGCTACCTTTATAAATTTCCTTCGCTGGTACTGCTTTCCTCGTGGCTGAGTGGTAGAATCTTGGATTGGTGTTTCAGTCAGCCAGGTTTCGATCCCAGCTTTGGGAATCTAGCCTGTCTAGCCATACTGAGGAGTTCCGATAGAACGAAACAGGTCTCTCTGTGGATGACTATATATATATATATATATATAACTAGATCATCTACAAAATAAAGCAAAATTGTCTACTAACCTTTGTTATGCTCTAAAGATTAATTTGAAAACAAAAATATTTACTTACAAATTATTTGCTTACAAATCATATATACAAAAAAAAAACAAAATTTAGCATTAAATAACCCACAGGAGTTGATTTGCCATTAAACAATAACCAAACAAATTTCATATAATGTAGATGCTCAAGAGAAAGGCACATATAAATTCTATAATACATTTGGCTAATGAATAGAGTTTCTGAGATTAACTATTTTTAAAGATCAAAGAATTAAGAAGAAAAAAAAAAGAGAAATTGTTCATATCAAAAATTCTTTTGTAATCATTATCAAATCATTTAAAGTAATGAGAAATGCCAAGAGACGAGCTTCTTCACTCATTGAAAATCATATCTTTTTAACTGATGTCAAAACTTTGTGTGTAGTTGTTTTTCTTTCTCTCTCTCTCTCTCATTAATACGTGGTGCATATGATAAGTTTCCAGACTTTGTATGGGCACTTTTATTGATAGTACACACATGAAACTCTAGTCCCCTTCGAAGTAATCTTCTCTGGCTGCAATGCACTTGTTGTAACGTTCTAACAACTTCTGGAAGGCCCCATGGAAGTCCTCTTGTGTGAGGAAAAATTAACAGAAAACACTTAAGAGAAAATAATTTAAAAAATCTATTTTATAATATTCCTATTTTTGGATGTTACTATAAAATATATATTTTTTTAAATGGCATATTGTAGCAAGACTCCCACAAGTAAAATACAATTAAAATGCTTAACTCAAAAGGTAAAAGCAGTTTTCAGTTCATTTGGCAATAGAAATGTAAGACCCACATTCAGAGTCACTTTGATTGTTATAATTTCTAAGGGAGATAACTATTAAATGCTAATTATAGCATACTTTTTTCCCCTCATTTCATTCACAATTATAATATAAATATGAGGATCATTAAATAAGTTTCCAGACTTTTTTCGTATGGGCACTTTTATTGATAGTACACACATGAAACTCTAGTCCCCTTCAAAGTAATCTCCTCCGGCTGCAATGCACTTGTTGTACCATTCCAACAACTTCTGGAAGGCCCCATGGAAGTCCTCTTGTGTGAGTGTGTCAATGACCTTCGTCACAGCCTCTTTCATCTCCTTAATTCTCTCATAACGACAGCCTCTGACCTCAGGGAATAACCAAAAGTCACAGGGACCAACGTCTGAACTATAGGGAGAGTGAGGAACTGTGTTGATGCCCATCTTGGTCAAAAAGTCTGTGACAAGGATGGAGTTGTAGACTGGTGCATTGTCCTGGTGGAAATACCACTGACCGATTTGAAGAGTGCTGGCCTCTTCTGACGGAATCTCTTCCTGAACCCCCTTAAAACCTCAACATAGTAACCCTAACCCTTTGGCCAATCAACTCTGGTCTATTGACTTTCTTACTCCTCCCACACCTCTCATCATCCCTCACAGACTCCCTGCCTTCGTTGAATCTCTTATTCCACTCAAAAACTGATGCTCGATTCATGCAAGATGGTCGAAAAGCAGTCTGAAGCATTCCATACGTTTCTGTGGCATTTTTTCCAAGTTTAAAACAGAATTTTATTGCATATGATTCTTCTAAAGTGTCCTCATTGCATTTTTGAAATTCACCAGCTGTGAAAATCAGGCTTCCAATTCCTGCTGTAGCTATTCATTTGAAGCTGAAATCATAAAAATTGGTCAGTTATCTGATAAGATGTATAGCAATAACATAGTGAATTTCCAAGAGTCTACGAAAACTTTAAATGGCCATACAAAAAAATGCTGGAAACTTATTGAATGCACCACGTACTTAAACAGAACTTGTTTTCCTTCTCTTTTATTAACAAAGTTTTACTCTTGAATTAATTCTTGAAATATGATGTGTTTACCTGTTTCATTGTGGACATACATTTTTGTACAGTATATTATTAGACAATAATTGTTAAACTGAGTTTAATATAAAATAACCCAACAAGGGTTGACATTCTTTCAAACCAACTTGTGTACAGTTCAATATACTTAACAGGCAACTTCCAGTGGATGTAGTGGTTAACAAACTAAACTGTGATGATATAGTGAGTGAGTTCAAACTCCAGTTGTGCTATTACATCTACTTTCAAACTGATACCCTTGAGAAAGGTATGAACTCCCTTATTACACCCCCCAAAGCTATGGTTTAAATAGCACCACTACTCTCCTTCTAGAAAGATGACTTTCACAGTACATTACCCACAAAAGTTGCTATGCCATTAAACAAAGAAACCAAACAAAATCACTACTGTTCTTCTACAAGGATGGCTTTGGCATTACATAACCCACAAAGGTTGCTATGCCATTAAACAAAGAAACCAAAAAGAATCACTACTGTCCTCCACAAGGATTGCTTTTTTGGCATTACATATCCCACAAAGGATGATATGCCATTAACTAAAGAAATCAAATCAAACATACTTGGCACCTTATTATTTTTCCAGTTTCTTTAAATCCACCCCCTATTTTTAAAAAAATTAATATCCTTGTAAAAAAAAAAAGTTAAACAAAGTGTGATTGCATGTAAGAAAAGTATTTTTGATAGAATGCACAAAACTCAATCACACCAGGAAAAAGTTTTATAAGGCGAACAGCATGAAGGGACTATTTAAAAAAATTGCTCTCAAAAACATAATCAACTTCTTAAAAACAATTGGCCTTCTATTAAAGATATAGACTATGTTACCAACACCTTCGACCATCAAGTTTATACAAACAAAAAGCTTTGACATTTATATACACACACACACACACACACACACACACACATATCAGAATTTAACACTCAATGACCTTTAAGAGGTTGATTTGCCATAAAACCCAACCATCACCAACCTAAAAATTTGCATTTACAAATCACATATATAATATGTGTAAAAAGGCTCTGGCATTAAATAACCTATAGAGGTTGATATGCCATTAAATCCAACCAACTAAAAAAGTATTTATTAGTTACTTGAAACCATTTAATCACTTAAATTATTGTTGTCATTTGTGTTTGATTGGGCAAACTATAAATTATAGACAAAGCAAAAAAAAAAAAAATCCACTGCAATGAACATTTAGAAAATATTAGTTTATAACAATTGAACATTTACAAATAAATCAAATTTTAAACATTACTAGTAAAGAGTTGATATGTCATTAAACAATTAAACCTAAAACTGTCTATAAACTTTATAGACTGTTTTAGATTAGTTTTCTATCACCATCAACTGCCTCATCCTTGAAGTTAGAGATGGCATTCTGTTTTATCTTTGAGAAAAGCCAGAAAAATACAGGGAGCCAAATTTGTTGGGTGGTTTGATGTTTTTGCTAAAATTGTGAAGTGACAAATTTATTTGTTCAATCATTTTGAATGTAAAGGTCACACATTATACAAGCTCACTCAATAGCTCTTCACTATTGAATGAATTACGCTTACAGGAGAGTATCTGTTTATACGTGTACAAAAATGTCTCTTTTGATCGATCGCATCAAGGCTGCACAACTAGTTATTTCAAATGACTTGATATGTTTTTGATAGACTTTATATATCTTGGAAATCTCACAAAAATGCTGTTTTATATTTAGTTGTACATGTGTGTATTTTATCTATTTTGGTCTATATATATTTTCTTGAACTTTGTAAAATTTTTAGGAAAACACGAGCCAATATAAAAAAAATGTTCTACATTGAAGTTGTTTTAATTATAAAAAGAAGAAAAGGGATTCTCATAACAGCCGGTTTATATGATTCTTTCAAATATCCAACTCCTTCCCTATGAGTAAGATGTGTCACACAATTATATCTGCTGCGGAGTGGTGATCAGAAATCTAGCTTTATTGATTAACTAATAAGTTTGGTCCTTACTGTGAGGTTCCACTATTGTGCCCTGTGTCTGACTAACCTAACCATATACAACTGTTTTCTCATGAGTTGATGTGTTTGAATGCTTAAAATACCAAATTCTGATAGCAATAACTGAAAACATTGAGGAATATATATATATATATATATATATATATATATATATATATATATATATATATATATATATATATTTCTATGCATATGATATTGATTAGTCTGATCCACAGATCGAATATAACTGAGTTCCTTACTCCTGTTGCTATTGCCATGGCAACCAGTGCTACTAACTGACTGTCCACTTTGTTTCTACCTTAAGATATATTCTAAAATGCAGCCTCAGTATGCATTCTCTAAACACAATTCATTCATCTCTTTGTTAGTATTGTGAAAATATTCATCCATTTGAAATGCACAGTTCTATATTTGGTGTACAAACATAATTTGTGCATGTGTGTTAGTTTCTTTCTCTCTCTCTTACTCTGTCAGAGTCTTTATGTCTGTCTATCTCTTTCTCCGTCTTAGTCTGTCTTGCTGTCTCTCTCTCTCTCTCTCTCTCTTTGTTTCTCTTACACTCTATATCTCTCTTCCTCTTGTTCCCCCCTCTCAATTTGTCTTGGTCTTTATATCTCTTTCTTGCTTTACCTTTCCCTGTTTGTCTTAGTCTTTCTTCTTCTGTCTGTGTCTCTGTCTCTCTTCCTCTCTCTCTCTGTCTAGTTTTGTGTGATTTGTTTCATTAGTGTTTCTCTCACCTGAAAACCATGCATGCAATTAATGTCTATTTTTATTTACATGAAATATCATCAGATCTTCTATTGATAACAATGTTTATTTATTCTCCCATTGTTAAAATTTCATACGTAGAGAAACTGACTTTGGTTTCCAATGTTAAAATAACTTCTATTCTTTATATATGTACATATATGCTTATGTCTTGAGATCCCTGAATTTCAAGATACACTACGAATATATATTTTGTGTACATCACTGTATATATTCCCATTCATACGTTTATCCTTACTAATATTTGAATATACTTGTTTATACTTCCTAGTATTAACATATATCTCTATAGTAGAAGATTATATATGAAAATGAATACCTCAGAACTATTGTGTAAGGGAAAAGTCTTCATGGTCTATTGGCTCAGATGCTGCACTGTGACATCATAGTGAGTTTAACCTCTAGTCAATTATATTCAGAATGGATGCACTATTTGGATGCTAACAAAACGGCTGGAGAAAAAGCTAGATGGCAATTACATAAGAATGCTGCGAGCAGTATTGAACAATTCCTGGAGGCAACACCCCACAAAGCACCAACTATACAGCCACCTACCTCCCATCACAAAAACTATCCCAGTTAAACGAACCAGACATGCAGGACACTGCTGGAGAAGCAGGGACGAGTTCATAAGTGATGTACTCCTATAGATCCCCACATATGGCCGAGCAAAAGCAGGACGACCAGCCCGAACATATGTTCAGCAGCTCTGTGAAGACATGGGATGTAGCCCTGAAGACCGGCCAGAGGCGATGAACAATAGGGAGAAGTGGCGAGAGAGGGTCAGGGATATCTGTGCTGGTGACATGATGATGACGAATACCCTTGAGTAAGGTATGAATTCCTTATTCCCTCAGCATCTACGGTCTTTCTACAAGAATGAATTAAGCATTAAATAATCTATGAGAGTTGATATGTCATCAAACAAAAGAAACATAATCAGACCAATCAGAACTATAGTGGGAGTTTCTCGCATGAATCACATCAAAAATGGTGATTTTAGGACTTTGAATTGCAAATAAAATCATTGCTATTATCAAGAAGGAAAGATTGAAGTGGGTTGGATGTGATCTACGTCAACCATTCTTACAAAGACGATTTTCCCCAACAGAAAACCTAGAGGATGACAATGAAAGTAATGAAGTGACCTAATAACAGTAGACACAAAATGACAGTAGAAATTCTGGAAAAATACAAGATAAAATGGAGGTTTTGTATTGAGAAACATGACTAAGAAATCATGTTGGTTTAATCGTTGATTATCATAATGTGAAGAATACGAAATGCATTGTGTAATCACTCTTATCTCCAGATGTCTTGAAGAAGGTTCTGTTACTAGCATGGCACAAGGGCTGATAAAGGGGAAAAATGGATGAGTGAGCACATGGCCAAAGGACACACTGGGGACTATTATGCTTGCTATATATATGTATATATATATATATATATATATATGGGGAAGGGGTTCAAATCCAGGATGAGGCTATTTACATTTTTCTTTCCAATTGAGGAAAGTATGAATTTTTCTCTTCTTTCTCTCCATCTATAGGTAAATGGTAGACTGGTTGCCTAACTAGAGACTAGAGAAATCAATCTAGGAGAAGAAAAAAAGCCTGAATTCAAAACAAGCCCTGTCGGCTGAGGCTGTAAAATATTCTGACTGCATCTCTGCAGAGTGGTAAGACTCCCATAACAAGTGTCTTGCTTTTGACTAGACCATCTGATGGCGAGGCTTCAGTCCTGGAGCTTTGGGAAATGTGGAGTACCCCTTCATTGCCATTACTCCCTGGTCCACTCTGACCCAGAGTGGTTGTACCTGATATGGTCCCATTTATAGGTCAAATAGAACTGTTTAACCATTTAACAAACAAATGACTGATGTTAAATTGAATTGTTAGTGTTACATAGCAATACTTGAAATCATTTAATTTTATGCAAATAAAGCTGTTAGTATTAGATAGCAATACTTAAAACTATTTAACTGTGTGCAAACAAATAATACTAAATCTAATTATTCATGTTTGATAGCAATACTTGAAATCATTTCACCAAGTGCAAATGAATGAACTCTGGCTTAATAAAAGTTTTACCTACAAGCCATTCATTTACAAATCATATATTTTTCAATTTTTTTTTTTTAATTGTTTCTAACCAGTTTTAACCTTGGAAAGAAAAGTTTTTGTGAAAAAAAGTTTTTAAAATAGTTGATATGCTACAAAAGAAACGACAAAATGAACGGGTATCCATTTGTTGAAGGAAAGTTGCTTTTAGTATCCAAGTGGTTTGACTTTTGGACTAATATCTTAGGGGAAAGGTGTGAATTCCTTTATTTCCACCAGCTATGGGTTAAATAGTACCACTAATTGTTATTTTACAAGGATAGCTTTGGCATTAAATAACTCATGAAGGTTGATATGCCATTAACCAAAGATACCCAATCAAGAGTTTTGTACTGACCATTTTATGATCTCTGCTATCCATGAACACCTGATAATGAGATCTACATATTGGAGATATTTGCTAGAGTTGGTTTCTAATTGGCCATAACTGTTTTTATTGAATATTTGCCTTGGGTCTTTGTTATATATATATATATGTGCTCATTTACATAGTTTGTATAAATGTATGTGTATCTGTATCTGGTGATTTTCATATTTATTAGCACCATAGATGTATATTTACATTCAGAATCATATAGATAAGTATTTTCTCATTTTGTAAGATTTTTATTTTATTTTTTATATTGTTTCTTCTATTTTCTTTTTTCCTCATTTCATTGCATCTCCAATCGTTCAGCTGCTCTTTTACAGTGATTAATAAACGTTAGTAAATTTGTTTTTGTTTTTCTAAAGCATCAAATAAAGAGAACTTTAATTATCTTTGTTGGCTTCTCCGGAAATTGCATCTCGATATTATTATTATTATTTTTTTATTTATTTATTCATTCTTACTGATGTGGATTATAAAAAAAAGAAATGATTCAGCTTCCTAACATGCCTTTATCTCTTTTAATAAGTTTTGATGAATTTGTATTTTGATTATTTGTTTATTCAATAATTGTTTGTTCATTTGATAATGACAATTATAATAGTTGTTGTTGTTATTTTCATTTTGTTGTTGGGATTATACAGCAGTTTATCATTAAAGTAATAAGAGGAAAGGGCAGACACAGCATACTAGTAGTAGTAATAGTATTAGATTAGCAATATATAATTATTTTTCTTAAAATGATGAGAGGAAAAAGCTGAAACAGAACTCGTCATCCTAAGAGATACTATAAGACTAAGTTATTATTCAAGAGATGAGAGGAAAGGGCAGATAATAGTAGGAGGAGTGATAATGCTAAGACCAGTAATAATAATAATAATAATAAATGAAAATAGGAGAAAAGGCAAAGACTATTCTATAAGTTTAACTGTTATTATTCAAGGGATGAGAGGAAAGGGCAGACATGGAGTAGTAGTAGTAGTATATAATTATTTTTCTTAAAGTGATGGGAGAAAAAATGTTTATTTAGCTATCTCTCTGACTATGGCTACATAATGCAATTAGATCTTAATTTTATAATTAAAAATAAAATTGATACCCACTGGGAATTACGGTTATTATTTTTTTAACCAATAATCTAAGTAAAATTATAGTAGTATTAAGTGTGTAAAACACTAAAAGCATATTAGTGTATTTCTCTAATTTTGAGTAGAATAATATTTGCTAAACAAAAGTAAAGGATAATGATAAATTACTGCCAGAACTCTTCATCCTAAGAAATATTGTAATATTAAGTTATTATTCAAGAGATGAGAGGAAAGGGCAGATAAGAGTAGGAGGAGTGATGATGCTGAGACCACCACCACCAATAATAATAATAAACAACAACAATAATAATGGTAGTGTTGAAGAGAAGAAAAGGTAGAGACTATTTTATAATAATAGTGCTGTTATATACCTGCTGTTTATTATAAAGGAAAGAGAAGAAAGGGCAGAGACTCTTTATAGTAATTATTGTTAGACCTGTCTTGTTTGTAGGAGCAGTCATAGTAGAAATAATATTGATCTCTTCTTTTCTTTTCCCCCACTTTCTCTTCTTTTTTTTTTTTTTTTTTTTTTTTTCTTTTTGTAAAAATGACCCTCCCCCCATTGACTGCTGATATTCTCAGCTGTTGCATCTATCGCCTGCCTCACTTCCTGCCTGTTGCTGGGCAGATCAGATCTGAGCTTAGTCTGCTGTGTCCACCCTGCCTGAATTTATCAGTCGGTGCCCTGCAAAGCGCCATAGTGTCCCAAACGCACACTGCAAAGTGGACCTTTCTCCAGAATGCATCATTAAATGCATCATTTCTCCGAGAGAACAAAAGACACTGCAACTTGGTATTTTTTTTTCTTAATCACTTCGTTCATTCATTTTTATTTGTTTATTAGCAATTATTCTACTGTTTCGAGTGATTACAGCGACTTTCCTCAGGAGTCTCATTTTTTCTGTATTTTTTCTTTTTTTTTTCTTTCTTTTGATTCACTCGCCCTTTTCCATTTTTTTTCTTCACTGTGAACAGCATTTTTTTGTCTTTAATATTTTTCCAGTTGGCATTTTATGAAAGTTGTTTATGTGTATTGCTTTTGAGACAGCTGATTTGGTAATTGTTAGGAAGTGTAAATATTGTTTATTGGAAATATTCTGATCATTGCATATAGAACAACACTTTTTGAAACTCTGCGACAAGTATTATAGGGAATCTTACATATCTAATCTTTCTGTCTTTGCAGCAAGAACTAATTTTGGATTGCAAATACTGAAATAGTTTTATTTTATTTTCTTGGTGTTTTTTTTTCTTTGTTTTTTTTATTAGATTTAGAAATTTCTCCCAGAAAATTTTTATTGCTTACAAAAATATAAAAAAGAAATATTAAATCTTTTTTAAATATCTTTTTTGTTTTTTTTTTAATTTTTTAAATTTTTTTTATTGCTGGCAGTAATTTATTTTTGTCATTTTATTATTTACTTTGGTTTCTTTTACAAATATTATTCTACTCAAAATTATAGAATTATGCTAATATATTTTTTAGTGTTTTAAACCTTTTATACATACATAGTACAGTTATAATTCTACTTAAATTATTAAGTTATGCCTCCCTCCCCAATAACCTTAACCCTAATTAGTGGGATTTTATTTTATTTTCAAAAATAAGATCTAAATGCATTTTGCAGTCAGTTACTTTAAATGATTGCTAAATAATAGATATTAGAATATTGGAGTTACCTAAAAGATTTGTTAAAGGTCAAAGGTTATATCAGATGATGTGTTAAATTTTATATCTTAATTGATTTGATTTTATTGTTTACTTCTAAGTTTGTTACTTATTTGCCATATCTGTAAAGAAGAAAAAATTGTTTTCCTTCCAATTTGTTATTGGTTTGTTAGGACCCTTAAGGCTTTTATTTGTTACTCGTTGCTATCATCTCAAAGCCATCACCCCCACCCTCATCAGTATGGTTAAAACCCACAATAACCATTTATAATCCATAGTGGAGTATATCTTAGAAATCCACAAATAAAATGCTAAATTTATGTTGATAATATGAATTCTCACAAGTTTGTTTAATCTTTGGAAGTTAATAAACAACATGTGAAAGGGAAAGGAATAGAGAAAATTAAATTCATATGTTTTGCTATAAGGATAGCTTCATCAGAATTGATTTTTTTTTCTTTTTTTTTTTTCACAAAAACTTGCTGAGGTTATCCTGATTATAAAACATGTCAATTTAATTTTTTTTTAAAGTCTTCCTTTTCTCATATGTATATCCAAATGTAGCTTTAGTTAAATAATCTTAGCATATATATATATATATATATATATATATATATATATATATATATACTTTAAACTAAGATATTGCAATGAGGATTTATTAAATCATTAAAAATCTAATTTACTCTTACAATTATCTTGTGATACAGCCAATATCAAATATTAGAAATAAAGCAGATGTTAACATTTTTAAATTCACTTTTAACGTGTAAACATAATGAATATTGTGAATTATTAATATTAGAAAATCAGGAAGAAAGGGTTTGTCAGTGGTCAGGAAATCAAGTGTTATTAAGAGAATAGGCTTTTATATAGATAATTTATAAAAAAAGATAAGTATTTTTTAAATTAAATTTCAGGATATAAGTAAATATTTACTAAACTTAAACTTGGTATAGTCTGGCATCAGGCTAAAACAGTAAAGCATTTCAGAACAACTGAATTTGTCAGAGCTTTCAAAATTACTTTGGTCTCTACAGCAGATATTCTGTATTTACTCAGTTTAATCTGGCTCAAGGCCATGATTATAGGTTACCCAAGAAAGAACCAAACTGAATAGCCTGCTTACTCTGTCCTGTGTATGACACAAAAGTGCATCTGGTTGTGAGGCTCCAGTTCATTGTCATTACTCCCAGACCCACTCTGATTTGGAATGGTAGTACCTGACAGATATGTCAGTCAAATAGATCTGTTTGAAATTAGAAAATAGTCATACTTAAAACTGTGCAAACAAATGGTTATTAATAAATCAAAACAGTTACTTGAAACCATATAATAATGTATAAATTATTAGTATTAGATTGGAATACTTGAAACCATATAATTGTGTATAAATTGTAAGTATTAGATAGGAATAATTAAAACCATATAACAGTGTGCAAATTATTTGCATTCGATAGGAATACTTGAAACTATCCAACTCTGTACAAATTATTTGTATTAGATAGGAATACTTGATACCATATAACTATAAATGAATGATTACAGACAAGGGCAATAGAAAAAAGACATGCAATTGAACATTAGAAATATATCATTATGATTATAATTAAACTTTTACAGATAAACCAAACCTGCTTACTGTAAAGCAGATGTCCTTTATTTCTTGGATAATGTGTATTTTGTGTAATTGAAGGTATTGGGTAAGTGATTAGTGTAATCAACATAGATCGTCTGTGTGTGTCTGGGATAATGGGCTGTTGGTAAAAGTTGGATTGGATTGTTGAGTATTTCTTAATTTAATATAAGTTTAAAAAAACCCAAAAAAAACCCAAAATGTTGAACAGAAGCAAAGTTGACATAAATATAAACATTTTCCTTTGATAATTTGGTATAATAAAAAAAACTATAATTTCATTAGCAATAAATCAATATTTGTATATAACTACGATCAGTTTGTAGGAGTCTTTGTCACATTGTGTTTGAGTTCAAATGGAAATAAATAAATAAAAAAAAAAAAAAGTTCTAAATGGATTTTCTATTGAAAGTAAAAGTTGGTTATCTTTTATCTGAGGATTGGTTACATCAAACGTTGTACAATAAATAAAATTGATAAAAGTAACAATAAATACTGTGAAGTCTCAAAAGGATTGGTTGATATACAATGTATCTTAACCCAGAGGTTCAAAATTTTCAATCCTCTTTCGGCAAGTCTTAGAATATGCTAACTATATCACTCACAGAGTGGTAAAGCCATGAAGCCTCCTCTCCACACAAAAGAAAAAAAAAAAAAGATGGGTTGGGGGTATTCTGGGTATGATATTAAACTGCATCTGATGGTGATTCTCCAGTTTTTGAGTTCTGGAAAATATGGAGTACTCCTTCATGATCATTACTTCCAGATCCACTGTAGCCCATAGTGGTAGTACCTATTAGGGTCTCATCTATCGGTCAAATCGATGTGTTAAATTATTCATATTCAATAGGAATACTCAATGCCATATAACTGTAAATTATTTGTATTAAGAATGATAGATATTGAAGGGTTATTATTAGTTACTTGAAACCATATAACAGTGTGCAAACAAATAATTATTATTAAATTGAAATAATTACATATTAGTATAAGGTAGGAATACTTAAAAAAAAAAAAAGAAAAGCCATACAATTGTGCAGATTATTTGTATTAGATAAGAATCTTTAATATCATATAACCCTGTACAAAAAAACTTAAACTGCACAAAAAATATAAATTTCCAATGAATCTGATTCTCCAACCTATAGGTATAAAATAAACCTTGACAAGTTGACGTGCCATTAAAATCAATCAAAATTTTTCTGGGCCACTTTTCATAAAACTTCCTGTTAAATTTTCTATTTACTAAGTCCAATAAAATCACATGATTGGATATTAACTCTTGTTTTATCTTCTTGCAAAAGGATTAAAGTTTCGTGTTAATTGCAACAAGAAAATCTTTGAAATTATCTTTCTGTTAATTTTAGTTTAGACTGGAACAAATATGAAGACCATAGTACACACGCACATGCACTCACACATTATGCAAGTCACCAATGAGAATCTATTCATAACATTTAAGTGTAATATGTTTATCCAAATATACAGATTACAGAAAACAATATCAGGTGATGGTTGGTTGGTTGTTTTATTTTATGGTGTATCAAACCTTTTGGGGTCATTTAATGCCAAATTAAATTTCAAACAATTCAGTTTAGTATACGTATAGTTTTGTTTACAAACAGTTAAATGTCAAAAACAGTTCTATTTCAAACAATTCAGTTTAGCATAAGTACACAATTTAGTTCTATTTGAACCATAGATAGGACCCTATCAGTTGCTACCACTCTGGGCCAATGTGGACTTGAGAGCAATGGCAATGAAGGGGTACTCTGCATTCCTCAAAGCTCCAGCATTACTGGAACCTCACCATCAGATTGTTTAGTGTCATATCCAGGACACTAGTTGGGGTGGGGTGGGGTGGGGTGGGAGTCAGTCTTACTCCTCTGCAGAGAAGCAGTTGGTGTATTCTACAGTCCCAGCCAACTGGGCAAAATATCAGTAGAGTATTGAATTTGAGAGCAATAAACTCTTGATGTAAGGCCCTGTACAAAGCACAAAAAATATGAATTGAAAACAAATAAAGGTTCTTTAGCTAAGGAAGTAAATAGTCAAAATAGTTATTTTGAATGATCTGAGCCAAATATTTCTTTAGGCAACACACACACACACACACTCATGTATTTGAACACAATAATCACATAAGATGTTTTTATCATAAAAAAAAAAAAAATAAAGTTTTTTTTTTAAATCACCCTGTAATACGATTATTTTTCACAAATTCTTTTCCCTTACACCATTCCAAATTTGACCTTTTCTAACCCTCCCCTCCGATAAAAGGAATTTATATATATATATATATATATATATATATATATATGCTGAGTGTGTGTGTATATATATATATATATATATATATATATAAAAATAAACTTTCATGAATAATTAATTCCAAGTCATATTTTAGGTAATAAAAAAAAGAAGATTCCTTAAACTGGAAATGGTGGTAATATCATTATTAATCTTTAAATAATTCTAACACAAGAATGAGCTTAAAATAGAATATAGGGTAGGGGGGGTAAGGAATAACCCCATCATCTTTTTGCTTGTAGAATATACCTGTAAGTATAAAAATGACCCCCCCCCAAAAAAAAAAAGATTTATAGTCTTGATTCCCCCCGCCCCAAGACTTAAGATTAGAGCTGGGTGAGTGGGAGAGTTTTCTACTAACCAACTTCCAAATCTTCAATAAATAGTAAATGTATATATGAAATTGGTAGTAACATGAGGGTAACATGTTGATATTTGACTAAAGTTAATTTATTATAGAATAAGACTGTGGGGTGGGGTGGGGGGTTGTACAAGTTGAAAAGGAAGAAAAAGTAGAAAGTCTACTGAGAGGATACAATATACACCTGAAGAAGGATATTAGCTGAAATGCAATGTTAAAAAAAACCCAACTAATGTTATATTTTGACCTTCGACCCGGCCCCAAAATATTATTCCAAGGTGATACACCGGAAGGAAGTGACACATTCCAATGGCCAGCAATCGAAAGAGATCGTATGGGCAGATTAAGGCTTATGATATGGGACTAGGTGAAGGTCTCATTGTGCCACTACAGTGATGCACCGGAAGAGAGTAACCTCTGAACTGCATGACAGTTATTTCCGCTTGATGACGATTAAACATTCGATTTCAAAGATCCAGTTGGCGATCGTGTGGGCGTTGAATTATTATATAATTGAGTTGAGTTGGGTGCCAAAGCAGTTGCCAGCAGACTTCCAGACAGCTAGAGACCAGATGTGGTAGGGAAGGCCACACCCGACCGAGGGGGCTCTCAGAAACCCCCGATAGAGTGAGCCCTAGGCCTCCGGTTGAACAACAGAAGAACAAGAAAGACAACGTGACGGTCATAAGTAGTGGGGTCAAAATATGAAGTTTATGTTCGGTCTCCAACACCCTCTCACATGCAAACCCTTGAACAACCCTTTCGAACCCTTGCAATAAAGTGAGAGGTAAATATATTTGTAAAGAAGTCTTCCTGTGTCTTCCTTCCTGCGTCTTTATCATGCGTCTGTCTTTGATGTTGTGTTGTTGTGATGCTGAATGATGATGTAGATGACTATATAACACTAATATGAAGATGATAATGAAAATATTTTTCTCAGCACTCCAAAATAATTACGTTAAGATTTCATTTCAATTGTCAGTAGGGTTTAGAATACATTGTATTCCTTGCAGTGGTGTAAGTCATTGCCCCCTCACCAAAGAAAAAAAGAGGGACCTGAATATGATACTAAACTGCATCCGATTGTAAGGCTCCAGTTCTAGAGTATTGGAGAGTGTCGAGTACCCCTTCATTGCCATTACTTCCAGGACAACTTTGACCTAAAGTAGTAGTACCTGTTAGGGTCCTATTTATGGGTCAAATAAATCTGTTTAAAATTACTTGTATTCAATAAGATCATGTGTCCAAAAACCTTTTACATAAATGTATATACGAATATACAATGAATGTAATAAAAAAAACCCTAGAGGAGTTGACATGCCTTTAAAATCAACCAACTGTGGTGATCTAGTCATGATGATTTTTTAATGTGTGTTTAAAAATCAATAAAGAAGTAAGCAAACTTTAAAAATAATTAACAAGTCTTTTTTTTTTTTTTCCAAAATGTGTCTTAATGAACAGAAATGAAAAACCTGGCTAGCTTTTTAGAGAGTGTGTATGAGTTGGTGCTATGGCGTGTAATGTGTGTGTAAGAGAGTGTAGTGTGTATATGTTGGTGCTATGGAGTGTAGTGTGTGTATGTGAGTGTGTGTGAATGCTATGTAGTGTGTTTGTGTGTCAGTATTATGTAATGTGTGTGTATGTGTTGGTGCTATGGTGGGTAATGTGTATGTGTGTGTCAATGCTATGGAGTGTTGTGTGTGTGTGTATGTATATATATATATATATATATGTCTGTACTAGGTAATGTAATGTGTGTGTGTGTGTGTGTGTGTATTTGTCGGTGCTATGGAGTGTAATGTTAATCAATATAGAAAATGAAATCCATGAACCAAGTTTCAATTTCAGTTTAGATTTCATGTCTGCATTGAATAAATAATCTTTGTCCATTAATGACAACTTTTAAATAAGCCCAAAACGTTTAGCAAATAAACAACACAGGTGATTTGTTCATCGTGATGAACGTTTGTGTTGAACCAGCCGCACTTGTTGGGATAAACTGATAACAGAAGAATGGTGAAACAATGTGCCATAGATTCTTTTGAAGAAAACTCCTCAGGTTTTGAATGCAACGTTTTTTTTTCCTTCTTCTAGATGGGTTTTCTAACCAAGGTTAAAGTGCCCAGCTGGCCCTACTATTTTAGCTGGGTAGAGAGGAGCATTAGTACAAAGTGAGATGAAAATAGCCTCATTGAGGATTTGAACAATTTGCAAGATGAATTTTCTTTAATGACCATCATGCCATAAATACTGCAACAGTCCCTAATCATCCGCTGATAAAAATGAATCTATTTGTATTCTTGTTTTCAGATATCTTGCCAAAATGTCATGACTTACTTCTAGCATGCCATAATAACTGATGAAGAAGAAAATGGCTTAATAAGGACTTGATCAAACCACTCTCCTATGACTACCCACTTGCCTATTCGGACAATAGCTGCTAAAAGTTATTTAGTTCTTATTAGTCTTCATCAAGAATAACTCTGTGTGTATCTATCTATCTATCTAGGGACCACAAGAATGGAAAGTTTTGTTAAATATTTTCTAATTTTGGTTATATATATATATATATATATAGTAAAGTTGGTGAGTGAAGTCAAGGGTGACCTGAAGGCTTCCTTTTCAATAGCTACTACACTGAGGTGTAGGGGAGGGTGCTGTTGCTAGATTAAATTTATGCCCTATGTATGACACTAAACAGTATCTGATGGTGAGGCTCTAGCACTGGAGTACCCCTTCATTACCATTACTCTCAGGTCTACTCTGACCTGGAGTGCTGGTACCTGTTAGGGTCCTATTTATAGGCCATATAGAACAGTTCAATCATTTATTAAGGATTACTGTTAGTGAGTTGAAACTATACAGCCGTTTGCAAATTTATTATGTTTATGAATAGAATTATTAGTATTAGATAGCAATACTTGAAACCATTTAACTGTATGCAAACAAATGGACTCTGGCTCATTTAAAAATGTTATCTACAAACTATTTGCTTACAAATCATATATATGTAATATATAAGTAGGATTTGACATTAGATAACCATTGTGGGTTAGTTTATGCCATAAAACACAACCAAACCAAACCAGCTAGATAAAATCTAAAATATTGAATAAAATTTAAAACAGTCAAAAAACTGGCTAAATTATTGCTTTAAGTGCATTTAATTATCCCAGTATTCTAATGATGAAATAAAATCAATCACAAATTTGAGGTTCACATAATTGATCTTCAGGTGAGTGTGTTTGTATATAGACTGGAAGATCAATCAAGTGAAACTCTGAGTCTTGAGTGATTTGTGTGTATGTATATACACCAGTTCTTTCAAAGTATAGAATACTATTTTTAAATATTTCTCTGTGTAGATAGCAAATTTATAAGTACCTTTTATTCTTGCTTTCTTATATAATGAACCCTTAAAGTGTGTGTGTGTGTGTGTGTATATATATATATATATATGATGCCAAAGATGTCACACACATACATCAAGAATGCATCTATTTTATTTAATTTTGGCTTAAATTTAAGACCTAATCAAGCAGATTTGTCTGAGACCAAATAAATAGGAAATGAAAAATGATACAAAGGGTGGGAGGTGTTGGGAATGGATGATGATGATAATGATTTTTCTCATGTTACATTCTCTCTATGCCCTCTCCTATTGGATGAGGAATAGAGGTAGAGATGGAAAGGACATTATCTTCCCCTCTGCTTTCTCCTTGCTCCTTACTTCAAAAATGCTTCTTTAAATTAATGGCTTTTCATTCTAAATGAAGCAAGGAAGCAGGCAATCGTTTTGGCAAATTTACCATCACATTGTCTCCCTTAAAAACTATGCCAATGGTCCCCCAGGGAATGTTGCCAATTGAAAAATGGAAGAAACTTGAGTGGGTGTGGCGGGATGATATGAATTGAAGTTGTGCAGTTAGCATTTGGAAATTTTCTAAATATTTTCCTGCTGACTTAATTATTTTTCTAAATCCCTCTCAAGATTTCATTAAGGTATATGCAAGAAAATTAATAGTTTAGGATGAGACTGTTCTTAAATTAGTACTCACGGATTGCTCTCCAGGATTGACCTTGTGCCAGACTAAGCAAACCTTATTAATAGACACCCTGACAGTGAGGCTTAGAATATTCTGACTATCCCCTGTAGAAGGGTGAGACACTAGACTGCATCTGATGGAGCTTTGGAGAATGTGGAGTACCCTTTTGTTGCCATTACTCCCAGGTCCACTCTGATCAGGGGTACTAGTACTTGTCAGGGTCTCATCTATGAATCAAATGGATTTGTTTGAAAATTATTCATGTACAGAGAGAAAAATGAAGTCTTAAACAGCTTCACTAAAAGTGTAAATATGGACATACAATGAATGCAATTCCCTAACCTCTAGGCATAAAATAATCTCATACTAGTTAACATGCCATTAATCAATCAATCATTTTCTGCGTAATATTTGGAGTTTTATACTTGTTAAATTGAAAAATAATTATTATAAAAATGTTAAGTACAAAAAATGAAATAAAGATGTTTCTTAAAAGTTTAATCAAACCTTTTTTAAACATGTGGCCTGGTTTTTGTTATATATATATATATATATATATATATATGATCTTCTAATGAATTGAGTACTCGGTAGCCATTAAGCATATATATGTAAACAAAACAAATGTGATAGATTTGTATTAAAATCCCTTGGCTTATACTGAGTTAGCTGTAGACTGTGCGATAGAATATCTGGCTGGCATAAACTCAGCCAAGTTTCGATTCCAGCTTCAAGCATCTCGTGTGCCTAGCCACACTGACGAGTTGTGATACAAAACAGTTTGTCTGTGGATGATATATAGCGCATCATAAAAACATTAATTTTTAAAGTTTTTTAATCACATGTTTTCTACTCTTTAGCCTATTTTGACAATTATATATATATATATATATATATATATCACATCATAAAAAGATCTTGTATTCCACTCTTTAATTATATTTATTATATTTCACTGTTGGATTACCATTAATCTGCTGGTTACAGAATTTTCTTAATGGAAAAAATTCAATTTTCTTCTTCTTTTTGTTTTTCACCCTTTTCTGAGTAAGATAAAAAGTTCTTGGGGGGGTGGATAGAAATGTGAAGTTACTTGCAAATGGTAGAAAATAGTGGAATAAAAATAAATTTTTATCTATTAACGCAACTTCTTTGTCACAAACAGGATGGGACACATAGTCAATTATCTAAGCAGAATTTAACAGGTTTGAATTCAGAGTTTTCTTTCTCTAAGACTGGTTGCCATACCAAGGTTAAAGAGCCCAATCTGCCCTACTATTCACTTATAGCTGAAAGGGTAATAGCAGTATATGAAATATAAACAACCTTATTCAGGATTTGAATTTGAGTTGCTGTGTCCAGGATTTGAACTCAGTTCACCATGTCCTTTTCTGATGGCAGTTACCATTACATCACATTATGTGGGCGAAAAAAAAAAAAAAGAAAAGTTATTTCATTTTTCTTTATAAAACCAAAGAAACTTTTTATGTTGTACAATGTTAGTCACTTATGTGGTCATTTATTGAACTGAGCCTAGTTTGGAACAAGGCTAGAAGTATGGGGCACCCAGTGAGAATCAAACTAACAATGATCTGCTTGCCTACATTACAACCACTGAGGTGTGTGCTCATATTAGTTACTTATGTTGGTTGAAAAGAAAAAGGAGAGTCTTGTTGACTACTTTGTATAGCAAAATAAATAATAGTTTTCATGTTATATAGCATGAAATTGTATTCTCAAGTTTGTTTTCAATGTTTGAAGAAATTTATTGTTGGTGTATTTGCCATTGGCCTGGGAGACCAGGGTTCAATCTCAGGTTGAGTCATACCAAAGACTCAAAAAATGGTACTTGATGCCGCCTTGCTTAGCACTCAGCACTATAGGGTTAGGATCAAGGGTAAAATGGAGCAATCCAGGGAATGGAGTAGTGCTCTCTCCTACACCTTGGTGTAGTAGCTATTGAAAAGTGAGCCTTAGGGTCACCCTCAACTACGGTCGCCAACTTTACTTATGAATAATACATTCACTTGTATATCAGTCAATTTCTTTCTTTTTTTTATTAACATTTTTTAAACTGTAAAATATTTTTGTATTTAAAGTGAATTGAGCTTGGAAAGGATTTTCTCTTTGTTTTTAGTTTGTGACTATAAAATACAGGATGCAGCAGAAATACTTCCCACATTTGAAATTGTTACCTGGGTGGAAGAAGTGAATTACGGCAAATAGTAATGGTAGCTCCATCTAATGAATGCTCCCACTCCCCATTACTGTCATGGCTTGGACTGGTGCACTCTGTACATTTGCTGTTGAAACTTCTTTTTAAGATTGGTGATTGCTACATAGACCTTTTCATACTTGTTTCATGTTGTCTGAATGATGCTGTTCCAGATAAAGAATCAATACTGCTATTGGTTGAAAATTTCAACTAAGCCATAATCATATTGGAAAAAAAAAATGGTAGAATGCAATTCCTATAACCACTTTGTACCACACAGGTGACCGTTTAAAATGGAAGTATTTCTGATGTACTCTGTATTATACAAATATAAAATATATTACAGTTATTTTAAGTATATTTTCTTTATAAATAACTTTAACCACTTTTCCATGTTTGATACTTACATGAAATATTTTGTGGTGTACTTCATTGCAGAAAAGAGCTTGCATCTCACTGGGGTCTTTAATTTCCATACCCCACTTCTATATATGTATTTATGAAATGTAAGAAACTTTTTAAATGACAATGGTTGCCTAGTTGGCTGGGGCTGTAGAATACACTGACTGCACCTCTGCAAAGGGGTAAGATCCCCCCCAAATGAGTGTCCTGGATATGACACTAAACAATCTGATGGTGAGGTTCCAGTAATGCTGGAGTTTTGGGGAATACAGAGCACCCCTTCATTGCCATCGCTCCAAGGTCCACTCTAGCCCGGCGTAGTAGCACCTGATAGGGTCCTATCTATGGGTTAAATAGAACTAACGGCATACTTATCCTAAACTGAATTGTTTGATTAAACTGAATTGCTTGAAATAGAAATGTTTTTCACAATTAAACCGTACTTACATTTAAACAGTGTGCTTATGCGAAACTGAATTATTTGAAATAGAACTGTTTTTGACATTGAAACTGTATTTACACTAAACTGAATTGTTATATATAACTGCTTGAATAGTTTGAAATAGAAATGTTTTTGACAATTAAACTGTGTACTCATACTAAACTGATTTGTTTGAAATAGAACTGATTATTTACAGAAAAATGGATTTGGTGTTAAATAACCTACAAAGGTTGATATGCCACCAAACCAAACCAAACCAAACGACGATGGAAAAAAATTAGTATCTTTTTTTTCTTTAAATAAAGATTTTGACCTCTCTATTAATGATTACTCTCTTTAAATGAGTGTCCTGGTATGATACTAAACTGAATCTGATGGTAAGATTCTAGATCTGGAGATCTGAGGAGTATGGGGTACTCCTTTATTATCATTACTCCCAGAATCAATTATGACCCAGAGTGGGTGTAGCTGTCAGGGTCCCATTTTTGATAACTGCATGTAAATTTATTGTATTGAGGGTAGTTATTTGACATCCTAAATATTTACTAAAGGTCATTATTATTATTATTAATTACATGAAACCATATAACTGTGTGCTAACAAATGATTATTTCTAAACAGAAATACTTACGTGAAACCATATAATTGTGTATAAATTCAGGCCATTGACCTAATGAGTAGTGTTTGCCAATGGTCCAGGAGATTGGGGTTCAATCCCAGGTTCCATCATACCAAAGACTCAAAAAATAGTACCTAGCATGGGGTGTCCTCGTGGTGTAATGGTTAAAGCGATGCACTGCGGAATCGTAGTACGCGAGTTCGTACTCCAGTCGCGCTATTACTTTCACTTTCGGGCAAATACCCTTGGGAAAGGTATGAACCCCCTTATTCTCCCTCCAGCTATGGGTAAATAGTAGGACGGACTAGGTTCTTCAGCCTTGGTGAGGCAACTAGTCTAGGAGAAGGAAAACTCTGAATTCAAACCTGTTAAACTCCGCTTAAAAATTGACCTTGCCTTGCTTAACACTCAGTAATATAAGGTACGGATCAAAGGTAAAGTGGAGCAATCCAGAGAATGGAGTAGCGCCCTCTCTCACACTACAGTATAGTAGCTATTGAAAAGAGAGCCTTCGGATCACCCTCGACTAAGGTCACCGACTTGACTTGCATAAGAATACTTGAAACCACACAAATGTGTTCAAATTATTTGTATTAGATAAGAATACTTGATATCATATAACTGTGCAAAAAACCTTAAGAAACAAAATAAAATGTAAATATAAAGAAACAATATATATACAAGTCTCTAATCTTTAGGCATAAAATAACCTTAGATAAGTTGACATATCGTTAAAATCAGTCAACTTTTTAAAAAACTACACGAGTGATTTTTGCCTGTCTATTTATCTGTCTTTCCAGTACACAATCAGCCAAACTGATCTTGAATATTTGGTTTTCACATAATCACAGTAAGCAGAGTCACTATAAACTATGTTAATTGGGAGTTAAGAAAATCATAGAGATTGAGGGAGGGGGTTCTCCTACTTAACCTATGCTCTACTATACATAGTGAGTGTGGGGCTCTCCTTGTGTGGTGCTTGGGATTCACTATAAACCAACAAAGAGAGTGGATTCAAAATGTCTTGCTTCTACCCCACACCCATTTTCCTGAGCCTTCTGTGTGGTCAGGTCAACATTAGAAGGAAGTACTTCCTGTCAGGTCAGCATCAGAAAGAAGTACTTCCTGTCTTGAAATTGTCAATTGGGAAATATGTAACTCAGTAATTATGCATGTTACATTGTGTCTTTGTCTAAAACATGTTTTGCTAAAAATATAAAATTACATATATATGAGGTGATTACTTCCTGTCAAGGTTGATTATGAGGGCAATAGCTTGCTACTACTGTGAGAGTTGGTAAGATAATTATGGGGAAATAGTTTCTTTAAGTGCTTACTTTTTTTCTCAATCAGCCATCATTGCATACTGATGGTAGGCTGTTTTTTTTTTCTTTTTTCTTCATGATTGCTGGCAATAAGAATACACTGGGAGAAATGCGTTCATGCCTTTTATTGGGATATGAGTCAGAAGTCAATGTAATCCGTCACCAGTTGGGATTAAAACTAATTTTGCTGATTCCACTTAGTAACCCTATTCTTAATTTAAATCCTAACCAAATCACCACCCCCAGATCACATCCCTTTTACACAAACCTACACATACACATTCGAGAGTGCTTATTTTACATCCACATGTGAATGTGCATGTGTCTAAATGGATGTATATTGGTGCCTAGTTAATAAGCTTATATTGCAGATCAAGTTGATAATACAACAGCTTCAGTTCTTTATTGACTGCTGGAGCTTTTGTCCCAGAATAAGTTTGATACATTACCATCTACAGAGGCTTAGAAAAGGTATGCACACACACACACACGCATTATATATATATATATATATATATATATATATATGTGTGTGTCTGTCTGTATAATTGGGCAGCAGTCCTTCATTTAAGCATGTTTGATTAAATAATAAAGACACATTTTGTCTAAATAATTTTATTAGGATTCTTTCAAGTTTTCTGACAAGTGTTTTGGTTTTAGGTTGGAGTTGCTTGAGGAATTTACCAAAATTGTTCCTAGCACTTTCAGGCATTTCATAAGTCATCATTCGAGGTTATTGGCATGAGTAAAGTTTTTTTTTTTTTTTTTTTTTTTTTTAAAGGTTTTTGGTTTTTTATAGCATTGCAAAATTATGTAATGTAGAGTTGAATTAAACTGAGATGCTGATGACATTGAACAAAGTTAAAACAGAATGCTATCAGCAGAAATAGAATATATATATATATATATAAGCACACACATATGTCAACAATAATTCAGAACAATCTAGAAATAAAAAAAAATATATATATATATATATATATATATATATATACTTATTTATTTTATTTTATTTTATTTTTTCCTAGATATCAGTTTGCAGAATTTGCATATTGTACAGTTTGGGTTTTTTTTTTTTCACACCAACAGAATTATAGATTAGATATGAAGATTTAAAAAATACGAGAAATATCTTTATTTCCAAACAACAAACTATATGATTTCCCCTTCAAAGTAATTCCTCCAATCTAATTTATATTCCCATCCTTCTCTGCCATACTTCTATGCCCTGCTGGAAGGATTCTTCCAGGATACATCTGAGTTTTATCATTACAGCTCTCTTGATGGCCTCCTTGATTTCAAAATGTGTCCCCTTGATGATCTTCCCTTTGAGCTTTGGGGAAATGAAGTTGCACTAAACAAGATCAAGTGAATAGAGAAGTTTTTCCAGTACAGCAGTGTTTGTCTTGGCCAGGAGTTGCTGGACACTCAGGACATTGGTAGCAGATGCATTATTATGATGAAGCAGCCATGATTTATCCTGCCACAACTCTAGTCTTATTCACTGTGGCTCTGTGACAAGAACTTGCTGTGGATGATACCCTATTTACCAACCCCTCCGCTCGGGCAGGATATGACACAAGGTCAATTTTTAAGCGGAGTTTAACAGGTTTGAATTCAGAGTTTTCCTTTTCCTAGACTAGTTGCCTAACCAAGGCTGAAGAACCCAGTTTGTCCTACTATTTACCCATAGCTGGAGGGAGAATAATTGGATTCATACCTTTCCCAAGGGTATTAGTGCTATGTGAAATGCAATCAGTCTCGTCCAGGATTTGAACTCGAGTCGCTGTGTCCATTTCCTACAACGATAACCATTACACCACAGGCACCTCCATTACTTGCTGTGGACGATACCCTTCACATCAAAGCATGCGATCAACATGACTTAGTCTATGTTGAAGACTTCCATTGACTGCTATTGTGGTTGGTTTCTGGGTTGTACACAAAAACCTGTCTTGTCACCAGTGATAACTCTATGAAGCTAGACTGGTTCAGTTTGAAGATGCTCAAGGATCTCCTGAAACATCTGCTTGTGCCATTCCTTCTGTTCCATTATTCACTATTTTTGTGCAAACTTTCTACATGCCCTAATTTTTGGTGATAATCTCTTGTAATAATCTTCCAAACACTGTCCTTTTTCATGCCCAGTTGACTTGTGATCATTCAAGCAGTCAACTTATGATCATCACACTCAATGTTAAGCTCAGTCCTTCTTGTTAAAGGCCTCTTGCTCTGAGAGCCATCTTTCACCACCTCGTGTCCTTCTTTGAATCTCATGTGTCACTCAAAAACACATGTATGCCACATGGTATTATCTTCATACTCTTGCTGAAGCATTTTAAATGCTTGTGATGGAATTTTCTCTAACTGGACTAAACATTACTAGTTTATTCAGTGTATGGTGTTCCCTGTTTGTTTCAGCTCTTAGCTGAACAACTTGAAAAAGAACAGGTATAAACAAAAGCATGTGGAAAAAAAATGCAATGGTTACAGAAAGTTAAGATTACAGTTATATACTCACAAGATATGTTAAATGATAAGAAAATTTGCTTATCTTTTTTTCTCCCATAACTCACACAGTGCACCCAGTCCTGTTATTTTTCAGACAGACCTTGTATATATACCTTGGTAGCAATATCTCATCTACTTAGTGGAGATATCAACATACGCATAAGTAAAGCATGAACTGCTATTGATAGTTTAACAACCATATGTAAATCTAATTTCTCTGATAAAGTGGGAATTCTTCCAACCTGTAGCCGTGTCAGTACTACTGAATAGCTGCACCATTTAGACTTTAATGAAATGCATAGAGAAAAAGCTAGATGAGAACTACACAGGTATGCTGCGTATTGTTTTGAACAATTCATCCAAGTAAGATATGTTGAAGATGTAAGGACGAATTCATTAACAATGTTCTATGAACTTCTTCATTTGGACTCAGCTGTGTTGGCTGACCAGTAAAATCTGACATGCATTAGCTCAATGTGGACACTGAATACCGCCGTGTCAAATAGAACTAAACTGTGTAATTACAAGTAAACAAAAAAGCTATGCTTATACTAAACTGAATTGTTTGAAACTTTTATCAAAATGACTTAATTCAGCATTAAATGACCCCAAAGGGGATTGATACGGTGTAAAATAAAACAACCAACCAATTTACCAAGAACAATGGTTGATAGACAAATGGCAAGAGAATCAAGCAAATCTTTACTGTCTGCATGCTTTGGTTTCTTTGTTTTTAATGACATATCAACCTTTGTAGGTTAGTTAATGCCAAATCCATCCTTCTAAAAGACCAGTAGCTGGGAGGATAAGGGGGTTCATACCGTTCCCAAGGGTATTTGTCCAAAAGTGAACTTAATCGTGCAACTGGAGTTCAAACTCGCTTACTACAATCCCACAGTATATTGCTTTAACCATTACACCACGAGGACAACCCCTGCATGCCTTGATGATGGTATATATTTATATATAATGTGTGTGTGTGTGATGGACTCTCCTGTTGATTATGAAAGGTCCAACAGTACAATTATAAATTTATATGTTTGTGTTACATGAGATTTTAATCTTGCTAGTGTTCTTTCTGCAAACCAATCCTCAAATGGGACATTTGAATGCAGTACATTAGATCTTCTTTTCAAATTTATCTCACTTCTTTTAGATGATCACTGTGCGACATTTCAAATTCAACTATTTTGTAGCATTAAGTCCTCCATTTATTTCGATCCATAGTGTTGTGTTCAAAAAAAGTAGTTGATGGTTTTAACTTTTGTCTTTAAACTTCTTAGAATGCAACAAAGGTCTATCTACATTTCAAACACTTTCGTAGATTTGGCTGTATAGAGGGGGGTCTTACATATAATAGAAACGGTTGTATATCTTAGATATTGCATATTCTCAATGTATATACTCCAACTTTAAAACATAGTAATGTTATATATTTACCAAACCACTCCACAAGAGCAGGATGGGATACAAGGTCAATTTTTAAGCAGAGTTTAACAGGTTTGAATTCAGAGTTTTCTTTTCCTAAACTGGTTGCATTACCAAGGTTAAAGAGCTCAGTCTACCCTACTATTTAGCTTTTGCTGGAAGGAGAATAGTTGAATACATACCTTTCCCAATAGTATTAACACTAAGTGAAATGCAAACAGCAATGTCTAGGATTTGAACTCTGGCTGACATGTCCATTTTCTACAACAATAATCTTACACCACAAGCACGTGTGTGTGTGTCTGTGTGTGTGTGTGTGTATATATATATATATATATATATATATAAAGACACATACATAAAAATATGTATACATTTATGTATAAACATTCAGAGTGTATATAAAGCTTATATGGACCCAGAAACACCCAATTATTTGAGAAAGAAAATATTTCCTGAATTCTTAGTGACTTCCCCTGAGGGAACCCCCGCAGTTATTTACATTAAAGGCTCATGTCAAAATTGCAGATGTTTAGACATGAACAAAGACTGGTCTGCAGGTAGAGGTGTGTGGGGAGGGATGACTAATTTTGTTATTTTAAGCAGGAATAGTAAATAAACTCTATATGAATAGTGAATAAAGACAAAGAATTAAAGAAACAAAAAAAATTCTTTAAAGTTGAGCAGGGTGGTTATCAGGAAGTTCATAGACTGTGACTGAGAAAATGTTGTGTTTTTGGTCATCTAAGGAACTTCTAGAATGGAACTGTTTTCAGGATATTAATTTTCTAACTCTGTGGGAAATTTTTCAGATAAAGGATGTATGAAATATTTGAAATGGTTCTTGTCAACACTAGGGTTCCTTATTTTGGTTAGCTTAGTCTGGCATAAGGTTCCAAAAGTAGAGCACCTTGTGAAGATCTAACTATTTATATTTAGGAAATGAGTTTATTTTGGAACGATTGGTTAGTGGTCTTGAATGTATATAAGTTAAATATCTGACATAAACAGTTAGGGCTAATTTGAAACATGCCTCACCCATGCTTAAATGGAGATCTCAGTGCTAGGTGTCTATACATATTTACCCAACCCCTCCACTTGGGCAGGATATGACACAAGGTCAATTTTTAAGCAGAGTTTAACAGGTTTGAATTCAGTTTTCCTTCTCCTAGACTAGTTGCCTCACCAAGGCTGAAGAACCTAGTTTGCCCTACTATTTACCCATAGCTGGAGGGAGAATGATAGTGCCAGGTATCTATAAGGCTACAAGAGTAAGGTACTTTGTGAGAATTCAACTTGGTTACATTCATGAGATAAATATGACTAATCAAGCAGCATATTATCAGTACTATATACAATTATACCATTGACTTTTTTGGTACCAGGACTATTTCAGATTATCCTTTTTTTTTGCCAGAATTGCTTCTCTGAATTACTAATCATGCATGTGTTATCTTATTAACATTAGAAATGTTTTAAAAAAATGTGTTTTTTGACATTTTTAAAACCAATTTTTCATCTAAAAAAAAAAACAAGGATTCATTCATCCCACAATGTTTTTGAAATGTTAAAGTTTACCTAGTTTCTTGGCCTAACCATACTTCTCTTTTATCCTGATGGTTAAGATACCAAGGAACATTTAAGAATTCTTTTAAAGAAGTTCAGTAAAACAAACATAAATTTCTGCTTTTGTCTTATTGACATGTATGGCTGACCAATATCCTTGATAGAGCCACAATTTTTTTCATCTCAATCTGACTGTTGGATTGTTTGAGGTGGGGACTTAGTGGTGTATTAGCCATCTACAAATTGTTAATAAATATTTATAGACTTGCCCATCAGTAGCAGCAGTAGATTCGCTAATTAGAGATGACTAAAGCATATATGAACATGGCAAGCTACAAGCCTAGATTTAATACGTGTTACTTAAAAGATGTACTTTTTATATTGCACAACTGAATATAAGATGGCTACCTGAATTCCAACACTGACCTACTTGATATTCACCAAAAGTTTTTCTATTTTCCATAAAAGTTAAATTTGAACAAGTTATACAATTTTATTTGACAAATAATATTCTATTCAAAATTCACATCTCACAGTCATCATTTCTGCTCTTACACAAATAAAGTTTTACTTCTGTATTTTATTAACAAAAGAATTGTGAATGAATAACATTCGGTGGTTGATTTTATTATTGATTTTTTTTTTTTTTTTTTTTTTTTTAAACAGTGTTTTGTTGGCGATAGGTTTTGTGTTATATTCATATATGAAAGTAAAGAAACTTGTTTTAAAAATCAGTCTAACCCAATCTGCTGAAGCTGTAGAATGCATCGACTGCATCTCTTCAGAGGGGTAAGACTCTCTACCCCAACAAGTGTCCTGTATAGGATACTAAACAATCTGATGGTGAAGCTCCAGTAATCATGAAGCTTTGGGGAATGCAGAGTACCCTTTCATTGCTATCATTCCCAGGTACACTCTGGCTTGGAGTGGTAGCACTTGAAAGGGTCCTATCTTCGGATCAAATAGAACTGTTTGACATTTAAACTGAGTGCAAACAAATGACTTAGGTGAAATTGAATTGTTAGAAATAGAACTGTTTGATCTAATTGTGTGTAAACAAGTGACTGATATTTAATTGAATTATTAGTGATACATAGCAATACTTTCAATAATTTAACTTTGTTGATTTATATTTACAGAATATAAATGTATAAAGAGGATTTGGCATTGAATAACCTACAATGGCTGATATGCAATAAAACCCAACTAAACCAAATCCTATATATTTAATATATATGTATAAAGAGGATTTGGCATTGAATAACCTACAATGGTTGATATGCCATAAAACCAAATCAAAAATCAGTTTAACACACATAAAAAAAAAAAATTTGTATGGCTGTTTTATAAATTAGAGTAAATATCAGTTTTGATTATAATGAAAGGGGTATCAGTTACCCTGGGTATCAAATTGTATTTAATCTTATTGTACAAGAAATACACCTATGGTCATTTGAAGTGACATAAAGGGTTATCATCATATAAAATGGAATTGATGATCTGAGTTCAAACCCTGAACAAGTCTATTGGTGTTTCACCTAGCATTAATGCCCTTTGAAAATGATATGAATCAAACTATTGCCTCCCTCCCCTCTAGTGGGAAATAGTAAGGCAAATTATGTTCTTAAGTCTTGGTCAGGCAACCAATCTAGGAGAAGAAAAACTTTAAATTCAAATTAGCTCTGCTTTAATGTTAACCTTGTAGCAGAAGAGGTTCAATACATATATGTACTCTCATTTTTATAGTATTGCATATTATCAAGCATAGAACTTCTTTGTGTTGCCTGGATTTGTGTTGCCTGGATTTGTGTTGCCTGGATTTGTGTTGCCTGGATTTGTGTTGCCTGGATTTGTGTTGCCTGGATTTGTGTTGCCTGGATTTGTGTTGTTATTACTTAATTCTTTTCGGGTTTTTCACACCAGTGTTAGCTGATGGTTTCTCACTGGAGTTTGAGTGACAGCAAGTCTCCAGGACTCTCCTCTGTATTCTGGCTGATTTCAAATGCTGTACTTTGAATGGTCTCTGCTCATCCTCTTATTTCCAAGTCCTCAAATCTGTACCAATCCTTTGGTGACTGTACCAAGAGTACCAATTACAATTAGTATTACTGTAACTTTAATGTTCCACAGCTTTTTCAATTCCTTGGCAAAATTGAAGTATTTAGCTTTCTTTTTGCTGCTCTCAATTTTGATCTGTGGTCAGCCAGAACAGCAAGGTCCACTATTCAGTAAGTTCTTCTTGTTGATTATAACTAGGTCTGGTTGTCTGGCCAAGATTAGGTGATCTGTTTGTATCTCAAAATCCCTAAGGAGTTTGTGCATCTCATTTTTCTGGACAGATTCTGAACTGTGTGTATACCATTTGTCCGTATGGTCAAATTTCAATTTCTTGCTTAATTCCCTGAAGATCACCTTGCTCACCTAGTTTTGTCTAGTCTTATACTCTTTCTGTGCTAATTTGCTGCATTCACTTTATTATTATTATTATCAACAAAGCAAATAAAAATGATTATGTATCATCATTAGGATTTATTAAAGAAATATCTGAAAACTTTAATGTATTTAATATATATATATATATATATATATATATATATATATAGTGAATACTAAAAATAGATCTATATTATATTGGAAGTAAGCTGATGCCAAAATAGTATATTTCTGATTAGATATTGTGAATATAATATTCAATTTCTAAAGAAGTTGATTATTTAATACTTATCTGTGTTCTGTTGAAAAACTTATGTAAAAATCTTGAGAGATGTGCCTAACAATGCATGTCCAATGTGAAGTGTGAAAAGCAACTTTTGTTTTTAGACATGAGACATATTCATCAGTAACAAAAAAAAACCCTGTTGTGTTGAATTTATATTAAATGCTGTCAATAATTTGATTAAACACTTGAATGGTTAGATAAAATGTTTGTTTCAAATTGCTGTGTTCTAGTCTAATTTATGAGTCTTTTGGCTTAATGATTGTCACTTTTGGGTTAGATATACCCTTTGGAAAGACATGAACCCCTTTATCCCTCCAGCTATAGATTGAATAGTACCACTATTGTTCTTCTACTAGGGTGGCTTTGGCATTAAGTAACCCACAAAGTTTGATTTGCCAATAAACAAAGAAAACCAATGTAATTTTTAGTTTAAAATTGTTTTTGTAATTTGGTTGTTTATTTTGATTACTTTACAAAAATTGACACGTACAGAAAATTTGATTTCATGATTAAAAATCAAGGGTCAAAATTGTTGGTAAATAAAATGTTTTGTGCGCTTTTTTTTTTCCTTCTCTCTCACCCCAATGTCGTCTGTATATAAATGGAAATTAAAGAAGATGTTCTTAGAAGAATTATTCATTTTGCAATCTTTATATTAGATAAAAATTGTTTTAACATTCTAAACAGTCAACCTATCTACCATCTTCTCATAATAGAGATTGTGTGTTTGTGACTGTCACCACCTATGTCATAATTCCCTTAGTTATTTGTTATATTCTCAATGATTATTTAATCTTAATTAACATCTTATTCATTAATGATGTCACTATTAAAATCAAACTGTGTTAGATTTACCTCAGCCTGAGGGTGACCTCGTGGTGTGATTGTTAAACACCAGGCTATGGAATCGTAGTGAGTTCAAACTCCGGTCACGCTATTATGTTCACTTTTGGACAAATGCCCTAGGAAAAGGTATGAACCCCCTTATCCTCCCGGCTCTGGGTTAAATAGTACCACTGCTATTCTTCTAGAAAGATGGCTTTGGTATTAAATAACCTAAGAAGGTTGATATGCCATTAAACAAAGAAACTAAAACAACCCATGTTATTAATGCATTTAAAATCCTGCAATGTGTGTTATATAATCACTAAGAAATAAAAGGTTTACATAGAAAATGGTGTGGATAATTTACATATTGGTTTTAACAAATAATTACTTGTTGTTATTGATTTTAAATATTGTTTTATTCTCAAATGTATTTCAAACAATCTTATGTACAATTTTTATATAGAAATCAGTTAGAATAAAAATATGTATAATCTTTATATATGCTTTTTTTTAATTTAGTTTCATTTTTTTTTTTAATTTACTTTATTACATTAAAACCTAAATATTTATGCCTGGCAGCAGGTACATATTTTTGCTAATTTCATAAAAAAAACAAAAACTTACATTTCTTTTCTTTCTATTGCAGGTAAGACTGGTTTACTTACATTTTTTTGTACAAAATCTCCAACACATGTGTAAGTATTGATTTGTTGATTAAAAAGTATTTGTGTTGTTTTTTTGTTTTTTTTCATTGTTTATTTTGTGGAGTTGTGAATTTAAAAAGGAAAGATTCTTTTTACTCATTGAATTTTTATATTGCTTGGAAATTGGGGGCTTTCATTAGAGGTCAAGTGACAGCATTCATTATTTTCAGCCCTTTCCTTGTTATTCTTGTTGATTTTAGTAAATACTGTCATTTGGATAGTTTCAGTTAACCTTGTTCTTCTATCTTTCATCTGACCATTGAGGAAATTGTTTATACTGATTGTCCCAAAGATTGAACTCCCCATTCTTGCTTAGCAAATGTTGAAATGAATCATCCTGTCTCACCTGCTAGTAGTAATTTACTAAGCTTTTTGTTTAGATGTGGCACAAGGCTGTATAAATGGAACACCCAATGAGACTCAAACTCACTTGTGAAGGTTTGTTCATCCTTACATTACCCAAGATTCCCTGACCCACCTGCTTGTAGTTTGTTCATAGGAAGACAATTCATTTGCTTTTTCAATTCCTGCTGAATAACTTCTTGAGGGTTTCAATTCATCTTTGCGATTTCTAATTCTTTCAATTGCTTAACTATGCCATTAATGAAAGCTCATATATTTTACTTTCTTTTTTATATTTTCTAGCTTTTATTATAAGTTTACGGGGATCATTAAATAAGTTTCCAGACTTTTTTCGTATGGGCACTTTTATTGATAGTACACATATGAAACTCTAGTCTCCTTTGAAATAATCTCCTCTAGCTGCAATGCACTTGTTGTACCGTTCCAACAACTTCTGGAAGGCCCCATGGAAGTCCTCTTGTGTGAGCGTGTCAATGGCCTTCGTCACAGCCTCTTTCATCTCCTCAATTGTCTCATAACGACAGCTTCTGAGCTTACGGAATAACCAAAAGTCACAGGGAGCAAGGTCTGGACTGTAGGAAGGGTGAGGGACTGTCTTGATGCCCATCTTGATCAAATAGTCTTTGACAAGGATGGAGTTGTCAACTGGTGTATTGTCCTGGTGGAAATGCCACTGAGCTGATTTGAAGAGTGCTAACCTCTTCTGACAGAATCTCTTCCTGAACTCCCTTAAAACCTCAACATAGTAACCCTAACCCTTTGGCCAATCAACTCTAGTGTATTGACTTCCTTACTCCTCCCACACGTCTCATCATCCTTCACAGACTCCATGCCTTCGCTGAATCTCTTATGCCACTCAAAAACTGATGCTCGATTCATGAAAGATGGTCGAAAAGCAGTGTGAAGCATTCCATACGTTTCTGTGGCATTTTTTTCCAAGTTTAAAACAGAATTTTATTGCATATGATTCTTCTAAAGTGTCCTCATTGCATTTTTGAAATTCACCAGCTGTGACAATCAGACTTTAGTAGGGTGTATTCCAATTGCTGCTGTAGCTGTTCATTTGAACCTGAAATCATAAAAATTAGTCAGTTATCTCATAAGATGTATCGCAATGATATACTGAATTTTCAAGAGTCTACGACATTTATTAATGCCTGTACAAAAAAGTCTGGAAACTTATTGAATGCTCCATGTACCTGTGATTTATAAAATATTTTTAAAACTTTGATGTTCAATAGTTTCTGAATGTTGAACTAAGAATTAAAACTATATCAAGATAACAGTTAATCTCTGTCTTTTCCTTTAAATGAAAGCAATTATAATAAATGAATCTAATTTTTGATTGTTACTTAGTTTGATATATCAAAACCTTAATACAGAAAATAAACTTTGTAAATTCACAAATAGTTCTTCAATGTCTCAGTTTTGGTATTCAGCATTCTCAGTCTGTCACAAAGCAAAACTTCAAATAGAAGATGGCCGCCACATTTTATAGTAATTGGAAGATTTATTTTTCCCAGAATGCAATTATCAAATTGTTATATATATTTCCAACCAGAAATTGTTTATAGCCCAATCAAAGCCACCTGACATGGGTTCCGAAGAAGCCCAGTATTCATGTCACATAGCTAAGACACACTCCTTGGGCCTCAGTAGGCTGTCCCACAGGCCCTTACCTGCTTTGGCAGGGCTTGGTTTATCACCTGGTGCCTGAGGTGCCCTTTTGTTTTCTTTTTTTTTTTTTTCTTTCTTCTTCCCTTTTTTTTTTTTTTTTTTTTTTTTTTAAAGAGGAATGCCGATAGGCTCATAGGCATTTTTGGAGCTGCTGAGTGTGTCTGGGCTTTGCTCTGCACCCAGATCCCATGTCAAAAAAAGCCTTGTGCCACATTTTAGTGTTCGTAGGGCACTAGAAAAATACCTGTACTGAGAATAATTCAACATTATTATATACACTTATTTAATAAGCCTGTTACTTTAAAAGTTTTTATCTATGAAACTGATTAAAATTTATGAGTTATTTTAACACAATACTTCTAGTATGAACATTTTGTGATAATAAGACACTTTGGTATTTAGTATCTTTAATCTTTAAACACCAAAAAATTAGCAAAAAACTCCCAAAACCCCTCAGAAAATTATTTCTATATCACCAGAAGAGTCTATTGGATAGGGATGGGCAAATTACCTACATCTATGTAATGGACTCTTCTGATATAGAAGAGTAGTATGACACGGTATTTAAAAAAATAGATATATATTGTGGGGTATAATAATGAGCTAAACAGGCTGACCATTACTAGTGAGTTTGAGTCTCACTTGGTGCCCTATACTTCTGGCCTTGTACCACAACTAAGCAAAGTTTAGTAAATAACTATATATTGTGTAGGATGTCTGTAAATTTTTTAAAATTGCATTCTGGTTTAATTTAGAGGAAGTTGAGTGAATCCAAACTTTGATTGACTGATCAGTTTTAATGGCACATCAACCTGTCTGGGATTATTTTATGTCTAGAGATTTGAAATTACAATTACTGTATTTCCATATTTATTTTTTTTGTATTTTTATTTATTTTAACACAGTCCTATCAGATAGGAATAATTTTTAAACAAATCTATTTGACATAGTGTTTGCCAATGGTCTGGAAGACCTGGGTTCAGTCCGAGGTCATGTCATACCAATGACTTTAAAAATGGTACTTGATATCTCCTTGCTTAACCCTCAGCACTATAAGGTACGTGTCAAGGGTAAATTGGAGTAATCCAGGAAAAGGAGTAGCGCCCTCCCCTACACCTCAGTGTAGTAGCTATAGAAAAGGGAGCCTTCAGGTTGCCCTTGACTAAGGTCACCAACTTTACTTATACTTTTTATTTGACATATAAATTGGGACCTGAGAGTAAGGGTAATGAAGGGGTACTCACACTCTGAGAGCTCTGGAATTGGAGCCTCACCATCAGATGCAATTTAGTGTCATAACCAGGACAAGACTTTGCTTTCATTTAAAAAATATTTTTCTCAATAGGTACAGCCTAGAATTTATTTGTAAAAAATAAAAACAAATTGCACGATATATCATAGGAAGGTCAAAGATTACACTGACCGAAATGTTAAAATCAACAGGGATGAAGGTAATCCTAATGCTTGCTTCTTTCAAGATTGTTAACTGTTAGTTTTTATTATTCATGAATCTTATAAGTTTGACTTAAATATTTTCAAATGTTTCTCCTCTTTACCAAATGTGTTATGTCACCACTTGTTTCATAAGGGGTGGGTCTCACAAATTCCTGATATAGAAATATTTTAAAAGCATCCTGTGAAGAAACCTTGAACAAACAAATTCTTGTGAGATTTCCTGATAAACTGTTTTGTTTGCCATGATATTTGATGCTAGTTTCTATGCAGAGTTTTTTTTTTCTGCTTTCTTTGCAGAAATGTTTAAAGAAAACTTTTCCTTTTTTTCATGCCTAAAAGAGTTAATTACCATTTTGTGTCCACATGAAAATCCCTCTGTTATAAAGAAGACATGCTAGGGATTTCCCATGGTGTAAAGTTCTGGGTTGTGAGATTGTAGTTTGTAAGTTCAAACTTTGGTCATATTGTTATTTTCACCTCTTTATTTCTCTAACTCTGACTTGCATATCTCTGCTGGTCTTCTACAAGGATAGCTTTGGCATTAAATAACCCATGAAGGTTGATATGCCATTAAAATGAAAGAAAATACTGATACTAATTCAAATTGTAATCTGTTTTTTTTTACTTCACTTAAAACAAAAGAAAAAAACATTTGGACTTGAGCATTGGATACTTATTTACAAGTAACCTTCTTATAAATGTTTCCTTTTTTTCCTTTTCCTTGTCTATCGTCACATAATTCAGTGACACAACTATGATCACTAGAATTTCTGTGCTTATTAATAGGACGAATGATTTTACTTCATTTGTTTTTGTTTGTTTTTAAACCCAAATTTTGAAATTTTTTTTTTTTTTTTTTTTTTTTGGCAAAGAGATTCAATTGACATTCTAAGTATGAGGGTCATTCAATAAATAAGGTGAATTTACTTTGGAACTTGGCAATTGGAAGTTCCATTTTTTTTTCTTCAAGGAAATCAATAGTAATAGACCCTTATATGTCCAAGAAGACTGTCAGAATAACCTTTTTTTTTTTGATTTGATTTGATTTGGTTTTATGGCATATTAATCATTGTAGGTTATTTAATGCGAAATCCATTTTTATACATATGAACAGTTCTATTTGAAACAGTTCAGTTTATCATATGTACCCAGTTTGAATGTCAAAAACATTTCTACTTCAAGCTATTCAGTTTAGTCAAAATTAGATTGTTCCAAGTATTGCTGTGTATCACTAACAATTCAATCAAATGTCAGTCACTTATTTGCACACAGTTAAATGTAAAAACAGTTCTATTTCAACAATTCAGTTTAGCATGAGTACACAGTTTAAATATCAAAAACATTTCTATTCCAAGCTATTCAGTTTAGTCAACAAAGTTAAATGGTTCCAAGTATTCCTATATATCACTAACAGTTCAATTAAACAGTCATTTATTTACACATAACTCAATGTCAAAACAGTTCTATTTCAAACAATTCAGTTTAGCATAAGTACACAGTTTAGTTCTATTTAACCCATAGATAGGACTCAATCAGGTGCTGCCACTCCAGGCCTGAGTAGACCTGGGAGCAATGGCAATAAAGGGGTACTCCACTTTCCCAGAGTCTCACCATCAGATTGTTTAGTGTCATAAGCAGGACACTTATTGGTGTGGTGGTCTTACCAATCTCTGCAAAGATGCAGTCAGTGTATTCTGCAGCCCCAACATTCTGAGCCAATAACCTTCTTTACTGACAGCAATGCGTAGAACTTTTTCTCAGTTGAAAAGTCAGTGTGTTTTTATTTTATGAACTGTTTTACTCAATCTTGTCGTTGCAAACCCATGTTTACCCAATTTCTGAAAACTTTTTTACTAAACTTCCTTCTCTGTGCTTATCACAATATTCTTGTATAAATTGAAGGAACTTGTGGTGTAGCGGTTATAGGAAATGAACATGGAAAACCTGAGTTCAAACCTGGACGAGACTGCATTTCACATAGTGCTTATATACTTAGGAAAGGTACTATTTACCCAACCCCTCTGCTCGGGCAGGATATGACACAAGGTCAGTTTTGAAGCGGAGTTTAACAGGTTTGAATTCAGAGTTTTCCTTCTCCTAGACTAGTTGCCTCACCATGGCTGAAGAACCTAGTCTGTCCTACTGTTTACCCATAGCTGGAGGGAGAATATTTTGGATTCATACCTTTCCCAAGGGTATTAGTGCTATGTGAAATGCAATCAGTCTCGTCCAGGATTTGAACTCGAGGCGCCGTGTTCATTTCCTACGACGATAATGACTACACCACGGGCACCTCCAGAAATATATACTTAGGAAAGGTAGGAATCAAATTTTTCTCCCTCCAGCAATGGGTAAATAGTAGGGCAGACTAGACTCTTTAACCTTGGCATGGCAACCAGTCTAGGAGAAGGATAACCTGTTAAATTCCACTAAAAAAATTGAATTAGTGTCACATTCTCCTCATGAGGAGGGGTTGGTATCTCAACTCCCAAAAATTTAATGGCAGATCTCTGTTTAAGCATTTTGTTTGATTTGTCACTATTTTGAATAGCCTCAAAACAAATATTTCTGTGAGATTAAAATGATTTTTGCTATAAATTAATTCAAAATAATGCAATGTTTACATTAATCAAAATAATTCTTTAAAAAAAAAAAAAAATTTTTTTTTTCAAATTATTTTGCTTTTTTCCAAAAACTCACCTTATTTATTGAATGACCCTCATATATATAATAGATCCCTCTTCAGTCAAAAAAAATTCCCCTTATTTATTGAAAGATCCTTGTTGGATGCTTAACTGGACCCTCAATTTGTGACCATCAGTTGAGCTTAATCTTAACTTTTTTGTTTAACCCTACGAAAGGAATACTTAGCTGAAAATTTCCAAACAAATGTCTAAGAAAAAGAATTTAACATGAAATATTCTGATTAATTTCTTTGTACACCCTATTTCTTGTTCTTTCATCTTTTGCAAATATGTAAAGTCTTTTTTTTAACTCATGAGCATCCAACATATAGCTGGCCATCTAGTGACATCAGAGATCAACCTCTCATATTTTGGTGTTTAAATGAAAAAGAAAAAAAAATTAGGTCTTGGAACATTCTACATGTCCATGATTGTTGGACTTCCAATCCCACATAGTGAAAAGGTTTTTTTTAGCTAGAGGTTCAGTTTGCATGTAAATAAAATGATAAACTGGACCCTTACTTTGTGACCACCAGCTAATTCAAATCTTTTATCATTTTGTTTAACCCTGTAAAATAGATACCTTACTGAAAATTTCCAAAGCTGAAACCCAAAATAGGATCCACCCTCCCATGATGACTTTTTTTTGGGTTGTGTTTGCATCTGCAGTATGATAAACATTAACCTCATGATAATATTTATTTCATTGTATACATAAGACATATCCTGTCACCTTGTTAAGTTGGCGGTGGGGGTGGCTAGTGATGTAGTGTGTCCTAGGTACAAATAGCCTGGTGAAAGCCCATCCCCTCTTCACATTTATAACTAGTTGGAATTCAGTTTTCCTTTTCCATATCAAGATTGAAGTACCTAATCTGCCCTACTATTTACCCATAGCTGAAGGGAGAATAGTTGGATTCGTGCCTTTTTCAAGGGCATTAGTTCTATGTAAAATGCAGATAGCTTCATTGAGGATTTGAACTCTAGTAGCCAAGTTCATTTTCTCTGATAATAACCATTACGCTATGAGCACCTCTTGTAAATGCCTCACAAAAATATAGTTCAGTATTACTAGCTTTAAATCCCACCTGTAGGGTGAGTTTTCAGCTAGATTAGATAATTTTTATCTTTATTGGGAATCCTTTTTGAGATGAGTATTAATTTTATTGCAGACTTTTATCCTCATCTTGATAGTTTTTTTTTTTTGTTGTTGTTGTTGTTGTTTTTCTCACTACGTTTCGGCCAAATTTCACCTCTGGCCATCTTCAGGTGATTCCTATCCGAGGTCACGGTTAATCACCTGAAGATGGCCTGAGGTGAAATTTGGCCGAAATGTAGTGAGAAAAACAACAACAAAAAAACCCCCAAAAAACTACCAAGATGAGGACAAAAGTCCGCAATAAAATTAATACTTAAATAATTTTTATTTGCATCATTTAATATTTTCTCAATCATGTTGGATAACCAGAAATTATGAGAGATATTAATCAAGTTAGCAAAAATGTTCCAAACTCCTTAGAAAAACTTATGCAAGAAATTTAAATGTTTTATTGTTCAATGAGAATAAAGAATTCACTTTGTTCACATCTAGCTCTTTGTTGAACTAACCATATAATTTATTCACATATACTTTGGTGTGGAAGGAAAACTAAAACTACCACCCATATACCAGGCTCAAAAGGTTAAACTTATCATCTACCTCATTCCTTAAACTGACTCTATACCCCATATTACAATTGATTGGTTTCTTCATTTAATGGCATATCAACCTTTGTAAGTTATTTAATGTCAAAGCCATTCTCCTAGAAGATAGTGGTACTATTTAACCCATAGCTGGGAGGATAAGGGGTTTCATACCTTTCCCAAGGGTATTTGCTCGAAAGTGAACGTAATATTGCGACTGGGGTGCGAACTCGCTTACTACAATTCCGCAGTCCATCGTTTCAACAATTACACCACGAGCCCCCCCACCCCCCATATTACAATTGAGAAGTGGTAGTTAATTACTGTTTCTATTCTTTAGATCCTGAAATCTATTTCCTGGCTTTTGGGCAACTTAAATGAATTGTACTTTCTGACTTACAAAAAAATTTCAATACATATTTTTAGATTTGAAATATCACATTGAAGTTAGAGTCTAAAATTTGCATGATATAATTATCGTAAGACTCTAAAATAAAGAAAATCATAAAACGGTCTTAAACATTTTAACCCTTTTGGTGCAGTATATTTGGAAACAAATTAAATGGCTGCAATGCACTTTTCATTATAAAATTTTAAAAATAAAAAAAAACTAGTGATTATTTATATAACACAAAAGTGACTCAATTTGAGTCAAGTGACTATTGAAATATACCTACTTTGATAGGAAAAAATATATTGCAAAAGTGTGTTTATAAGAAAACATTTTTGTTCACTGATACTCCAAAAAATGACTTTTATTGAAATTTTAGAAGTAATGAAGTTTTTTATTTTAGGACTGGGGTGTATCAGACAAGAAGCATTTTCAGAGGTAAATTGCTCAAGATATAAAATTTTAAACTAATGTGGACTAAAATTGCATCTAATCCTTTTACATTAAATATATTTGGGCAACTCAAGTTGCTCTCTGCACCAAAAAGATTAATCTAAATAAAATCTACTGGAAAGTTGGGGAAGTTCTGTTTGTTCAAAGGGAAATTTTTATTGTGAATCATCGGAACTAGGACTAACTGTTCTGTAATGAGCAATTGGTTTGTTTGAATGGCACATTAGAAACAAAAAAAAAAAAAACCCAAACTCTTTCTTAGCAGAAAAGTTGACTTTATTTTTGTACTTAATGACATCCATTGTCTTTCTGTTGCGAATATGAACGTTATTAAATAAAGTGAATTTTGACTAAGGAGTTTGTAATAAGAAGTACTGTTTACTGTTGGACTTTTTCCAAGGAAATCAATAGTGTTGGGTTTTCTCATATCTTAGAAGACTGTCAGCATGACCATCTTTACTGACTGCTGAGATGGGAAATGCTTCTCTACTGAAAAGTTAGTGTATTTCCACTACATGGAATGTCTTTTCGACTTATCATGACAAACTCGTGTTTAGCCTATTTGTAAACATCTTTTTGTCTAAAACATGCTTTTCTGTATATGTCACACATTCTTCTGTAAATTTCACATGGTTTGCACTTCTCAACCACCAAAAATTTGATGACAGACCTCTGTTCATGTATGGAACATTCTGATTTGCTGCTAATTTAAATAACCCCCAAACAAATATTTTTGCAAGATTTAAACAATTTTTGATATAAACCAATTCCAAACAATGCAGAATTTGTATTTCTGGAAAAGAAAAAAATTTTTTTTATATATCTCCTTATTTATTGAATGACCCTTGTATATGTATTTGGTTCCTTCTAAGTAAAAAGAAAAAAAAAATCCTTTTATTTATTGAATGACCCTTGTAAGATATAACAAATAATCATGGAACTAAAACAGTCCCCCGGCCCCACATATTTTCTAAAGACTTGTTATTTTCGCTCTCTGTGTAATAAACTTTTGTTTCAATAAGTTTAGATATTGGAAAATTTCTTAACGAAAATCAAATGTATATGAAGGAATATGCTGTTTAGCTGAAAAGTATTGTAGATCATAGCAAGTGGGTGGGGTTACTTTCAGGCTATTTCCTTGTTGCGGTATAAAACCAAAATGTTTGTTACACATTCGTTTGTTCTATAAATGTAACTTACTTTCAGTCTTGTTGTTTCAAATATAGCAACACATGTTGCCCCCCCCAAAAAAAAAGAAAGCCAATATTCAGTGCTCATGAATAATACACCCCCCTAATTTTTAGGCTTAAAGATCTGGGTAAAAAAGTGCATATTATACCAAAATAATTCTGGTAACAGGATGTTTGGGTAAATCATGACCAATTCTTGTTTGTTTTTGGTATATCACAGAATTTTGTAAATAGAGAGTCTTCCACATTCAGCCGACCTGTCCTGGGTATGACACTAGACTGCATCTTGTAGTGAAACTCCAGTCTTGGAGTTCTGAGTGATGTGGAATACTCCTTCATGGTCATTACTCTCAGGTCAACTGTGACCTATTAGGGTCCCTCCAATGAGTCAAATAGAACTGTTCAATCATTTAATAAGGATAATGATTATTATCTATTTGAAACCATACATATCTGTGCAAATTATTTATATTATATAAGAATACTTGATAAATAGAATTATCTTAAACAGCTATAATCAAAACCATTTGCGTGCAAACAAATTGGCTTTAACAACTCATTTAAAATTAAAGTCGCCTCACACATACTCACTTACAAATCATACATATAAAAACAGGATTTGGCATTGGATAACCCACAAAGGTTGATATGCCATAAATTACCAACTCATCAGACCTAGCTCTAGATGACTTTTTTCCTTAAACTGAAAATTTAACTCAAGGAATTTCACGATGAATGGAACAACATATCCAAACAAGAATTTCAGAAGGGGTACTCTTTGATTAATGGAAAACTCACTGGAATATGAATGGTGAATGGTAACATTTTCAGTCTCAACACTTTTTAAACACACCTTATGTGTGTAGGTAGGTAGGTAGGTAGGTGTGTGTGTGTGTGTGTAGTATATGATGAGTGAATTGTTGTCTAAATTATGCAGAAATAAGAATAACACTATCATTTCACTTTATCAGATATTTTCATGCAATTTTGGTAAATATATCTTGAAATACTGCAGATTAAATTTATTCAAAGAAATTGCCACTGGCTTCAACCATGGCTTCCAGTCAACTTCAGAATCTTCTGCAAGCCTTTTTAATGGTCTCCTTTTTTAAATTGCTAAATGCAGCCATTATCTTTGCCTTCAGTTCATCTTTGTGGTAACATGGTGTTTTGTTGATTTCTCACTCATAATAATCAAGGGGATTGCAATCTAGGGAGTTAGGCTCCTAGATTTTTGGAGTGACGTGGTTGCTGAGCTATTTCTCATTTTCTATGAAAAATACAGAATGTCTTCATACACTACCTGCCTGATAAGAAACTCGGACACTCCCATGCCCCTGGCTATAGAGTTGATTGACTTACTGGAATTGTTGTCAATCGTGGTATGGATCTCATGAAGAAACTTGGGAGTTTTTTCTTATCTGAATGATCAGTAAAGCTTTCAAGTTGCCATACCTTTGTAATCATCATTGGACTCCTCTAACTTTTTAAAAGATCTTCTGAACTGTCTTCAGATTGACTCCCAAACACTCTAAAATTTTCATATTGGAGCTTCCAATGCGAATGCTACACTGTACAGCATGTTATTTCCAAATTTCTGGAAGAATAAATTGCATCATGGGGCTGTATTCCACATAGTGCCCAACTGACTCTAGTTTGTTACACTGTAGACAACACCTGAAACAAATAAGATGCATACATGAAATGATTAATTTAAAATGACAATTATTTAGCCATCACATACTCTGTGTGTTGTGTTTGTGTGTGTGTGTGTGTATATATATATATATATATATATATATATATATATATATATAGTAACTGGCACTTCTTTAGAGAAGCCCATCTCTTGAATCCCACAAAATGCATCTGTAGAAACTCAACTTCACCCTTGAAAACTGTGTGTGTATATATATATATATATATATATATATATATATATATATATATATATATATATATATATATAGCCAATGGTATGGGAGACCAGGGTTCAATCCCAGGTCATGTCATACCAAAGACTTTAAAAATGGTACTCGATACCTCCTTGCTTAACACTTAGCAATATAAGAGAAAGCAGGGAAAGGGGATCTGGAAGTGTGGAAGAAAGAAATTTGTAAGAGTGCTTGATGGTATGACTGGATAAGTTTGGGAGTGAGAGAGAGCAAGGAAAGGGGGTCTGGAATTGAGAGAGAGAGAGAAATTGGTAAGGGTGCAGATGGTATGACTGGATAGGTTGGGTAGAGAGAAATGGAAACAAGATTGTAAATGAGAAGAGGGAAAAAATGATTGATCAAAGTTTAATTGAATGATCAATTCCTGAAAATGATTTTTAGTTGTGTAGAATATATACAACTAGTGTTGGATTGAAGTATAGGGGTTGCAGCCGACGGACCTTACCTGACTGGGTCGAGTAGGGCTCCAGAAACCTTAGCGAATTTTTTTTGTTTGTTTGTTAAAGGAAAATCTAAAAATTGTCTGCCTTTACCCAACCTCTTCATCACAAATAATGTGACACAAGGTCAATTTTTAAGCAGAAGAAAGCTGGTTTGAATTCAGAATTTTCCTTCTCTTAGACTGGTTGCCTAACCAAGGCTAAAGAACCTAGTCTATTCTATTTACCAACAGTTTGTGGTAAAGATGAATTCATGTCTTTCCCAACTGCATTAGTGAAATGCAAACTGCCTTGTCTAGGAATTGAACTCGTCTTCTCAATTTATTTTCCTACAACAATAACTATTATGTTAATCCCACCTCCTACAATCAAATTGAATCAAAGAATTGTCACCTTCTGGTAACTCTTGTAGTAAGCAATATATTAACTTTTACATTCCCTGATATTGAAATAACACTACAGATTTATTTGAGTTAAATGGTAATTTGATTGGAGAGAAGATTTTCTCCAAAACTAAACATCTAAAGAATGTATAGATTGACAATAATACAAGAACAACTAAACAGATTAGTTCTCTTGGCAATTTAAAAGGATCAACAAATTTGTTTCCAAAGAACTATGCAAAGCAAATGTTTGAAATTTAATTGGGGTCAGAATTGTAAAAAAAATGTTTTTATTTCTTTAACTGTTTTCCCTTTTTAAACTATCAGTGTGGGACTCACAATACCTGGAGCCTAAATGACCTCAAATAAACTTGAATCTCAATGTTGAATTGTCTTTATTGATGCCTAAAATTGAGTCAATATCCATGCAAAAAATACTTTGCTGGCCAGAATTTTCCAGAGACACAAACTTTGCCGTATTTGGAGACATAAAAAGTTGTGTAGTGCTTTCAGCAGGTGAAACTCACTAACTTATTCTAAGTTCACTTACCCCACCCCTCTTTTTTTCTATGGAGTAAAATCATTACCCTCACCTTCTTTTCCACAGAATATGATTACCCCCATCTTCTTTCAATAGAATATGATTACCTCACCTTTTCGATTGAATATGATTACCCCCACCTTCTTTTCCATCAAATATGATTACCGCCACCTTCTTTCAATAGAATATGATTACCCCACCTTCTTTTCCATCAAATATGATTACCCCCACCTTTTTTTAATAGAATATGATTACCCTACCTTCTTTTACTGGAAAGTAATTTTGTATTTTAGTGACTGAATATGTAAAAACCTCTTCAATGTTTCAAACATTAAAATAGTCATCAATTCTTTATTATTCTTTATTAATGATGGCCAAATCTGAATTTGGAATGCATTCTTTTATTCCTTGTTGAAAAAATCAGGTCATTTTGAATTTAAAAAATTCTTTCTTCAAATGCTGATAATTTGATATTCTAAAAACTTTGGACCATCAAAATCTGATTAAATGAAAATCTTAAAATGTCAAACCAGTTAAAGAAAAAAAATTTCTATTGTAAAATATTTCAACTTGATGATTTTATCTTCTGAGTTTGTTTGATGCAGTCTCAGTTGTGATTCTCAAAAAATAATATTCTTTCTATTGACCAATTCAAGGCATTTTTGTAGGCTTCTTTCTTCTTTCTTTTGCTTGGCTTGAAAATTCACATTTTAAATTCTGACTTTAACCAGGGCTCTAAAACCAACAATTAATAGGATGAATGCACCTATCAAACACACTGTTAGTAAAAGTATATTATACATATTTGATTTCCAAAACTATTTTGTGTGATTCCATTACAACCAATGAGATTGAAAAAGTATAAGTTCTCAAACTGTATTACAAAAGACAGCAAGTCAAGAAGGCCTAAGTAAATCAACTTTTAGTAATAAGTGATTATTTAGCTGATACATTTTAAAATTACATTTCCATGTTGATAAGTTGAGAACACAAGAGCATCAGTCTACTGGAATCCTTTCAAATCACTAACAAGAAAGAAAGAATAAATGAATTGTAAACATATTTGATCATATTACCATGACAATGAAAATTCTTATTACTCTGTAGTGAAACAAGGTTGTGTGATCAATATATTTTAGCTTGTATTTTATCTATAAATCATCATCAAGGCATGCTGTGACAACATGTATTTCTTTGACTCTCTCTCTCTTGCCATTCATCCCTATTGGTAAGTCCTCTAGACAGTATCCAATGTCCACACAAAGCTGATGAATATAAGTTTTTGTTAGTCAGCCAACACTGGTGTATTCATATGTTGGAGTCCATAGGAGAAGCATCACTTATGAGTTTGTGTTAACTTCTCCAGCAGAGCCCCACATGTATTGTGAGATTGGAGGGCTGGGGTTAGTAGCTGTTTTGTGGGGATGCTGCTTCTAGGATTTGTTCAAAACAACATGCAGCATTCTTGTGTAATTCTCGTCAAGCTTTTTCTCAAGGCATAAGTTCAACTAGTCTAACCAGACAGTAGTTCTGCAGCTTGCAATAATTGGCATTTTATTTTGTCAGAGAGATCAGATGAAAATCTGACCTGATATATAAATAGATTGGGTTGATTAGGGCTGAGATATTTTGGGCTATACTGAGTCTTAATTTTAAATGCTTATTTTCAAGATATGCAAAGCATCTCCTTCAGGAAGATTGGGGCTACACAATCTTTTTATATGACATCAACTCCAATTTGTGTGTTGCATTAAGCTAAGCATAGTAAATATCCATTTTCTTATGTGTAAATAGTTACCAAGTCCATTTTAAACATGTCAAGTTTGTTGTAAGGTCATTTAAAGTCTTCATCCAACAAACACTGATCAACTACCAAATATATACAAGCTCGGACATGTATGCATTCCTTGCTCATACAAATACCATTGATCCTTCAGTTAAGAAGATCTTAGCCAGCAGTTGGTGGAAAAGAGGCTTTGTTCTTCATAACTTTTTAATTCCTTGTTGTTGATAAAAACATTAGTGGAAGTAATTGAGTTGGAGGGGGTTAAAAAAAAACCTCAAAACCAGACTAAAGTCATTATCAATATCACAAAAGTTGAATGCCTGATCTGTGGGAATAATAAACATGGGAAATGGATAGGACAACAACATTTTATTAGCTTGGTGGCATTGTTTTTATTTTCTTTTTGTTTTGATTTTCTTTTTGTATGGTTAGGCAACAAGAATTAGTTTGTTGTTTCCCTTTTTCTTTTTTGTAATATATAAACTATTGTTTGCTTTAATTCCTGACTTTGGATGATTCTTTCCTTGTTGATTTTCACTGCATCTCTAAACTCATATTTTTTATTAGAACTGTTTTTAATTTATACCTAATATAGGTTCTTTCAGTAATGTTTATATTAATTCCTGACTACTTAAAAATTGGACCTTTTTTTTTTTTTCTACTTCAATTGCTTTTATTTTTTTTATTATAAAGCTGGAATCATGTGGTTGGCAACATAATTCACCTCACATAGAGATAATAAATTACATTCCTATTTGCCTATCAAGTGAGACAAAGCAGATATTAAATATAGACATAAAACTATTGTATTGAAATAATGGTTATTAATATTACTTAGAATAAATGAATAAAAGGATATGTGTGTGTGTGTAATGAGAGAGGAGAAAGATAAAAGAGACTGTTTTGCTATAAAGTTTAATTGGAATGAATTTATTACTCTACAAAAATGAATTCTACACATAAAAAGGAAGAGAAACAATCTTTATAATTAAAGTACAAGAGTAAAAAAAAAACTGGTCATAAAAAAAAAAAAAAAAGACAAAAGTGATCAGAACAATAATAAAGACTAAAATATTGAAGGATTAACACAGTTTCTCACAGATTTGATTATTGTAGTCTTTTCTGCATAAAACTTCCTCAAAGTGTCAGTTAATATTTCAATATTTTTGTCACACACACACACACACACACATGCAATATAGGTGATTTATTCTGTGTTTCTGAGATGTCCAAATACGTTTAGACATCTTAAATTGTTAATGTGGCTTAATAATGATGGAACATGAAGGTGATGGTGATGCCAATTGTAATTGGTATGCTTGACATGGTCATCAGAGGACTGGTACAGGGACTGGAGAATTTGGAAATAAGAGGACAACGAGTCGAGACGATCCAAACTACAGCATTGTTGAGATTGGCCAGAATACTGAGAAGAGTCCTGGAAACTTGAAGAGACTTGTTGTCACTTAGACTCCAGTGGAAAAACCATTGGTTAGTGTAAAGAACTCTCAAATGAGTAGTAGTAGTTGGAGAAGGAGGAAATAAAAAGAATATGATGGTCATTAATGAAAAAACAAACAAATTTTAATCATGAGCAGATGTCATGTTGATTGTTTTATATCTTCAATATGACTACTTAATAAAGATGTTTTGAGACTTCATATAATTCCTTATATAAATGAATATATGTTTTGATTTTATTAAACAGATGGCAGTTACTTGCTTAGACATATCTTTATATTTTCTTTGTTGAGTGGAGGTTTTTTCATCAAGAGACAGAAATGAAAAGAAAATAAATTACTCTAAATTCTATCCTATTATTTTGATCTATTCTTTAAATAGAAATATCTCCTAATTTTCTTACATAATCTAGTCACAGATAATCCAAACATTAACATAGTGGTTAGAAATAAATGTATCCAGTCAATTCATTATATGGTAATTTCATTGCCAGTAAAGTCATTGTGTGGTAAATTTATCACAGGTAATTTATCCATATTTACCCAACCCCTCCTCCACTCAGGCAGGATATGACACAAGGTCAGTTTTTAAGCAGAGTTTAACAGGCTTGAATTCAGAGTTTTCCATCTCCTAGACTAGTTGCCTCGCCAAGGCTGAAGAACCCAGTCTACCCTCCTATTTACCCATAGCTGGAGGGAGATTAATTGGATTCATACCTTTCCCAAGGGTATTAGGGCTATGTGAAACGCCATCAGTCTCATCCAGGATTTGAATTCGTGTCGCCATGTCCATTTCCTGCGACAATAACCATTACACCACGAGCACCTCCAGGTAATTTATCGCTAAATTCAGGATTTAACAAAAAGAGATAAAAGGTTTAGGAAACGTATAAGAGCAGTTCATCTGATATGATGTGAACTGAAAATAAATGATTGTTCTTAACTTTTAAAACCATCTTGTCATTTCTTAGTTCCTCTCCACAAACCATAATTTGTGACTTAACACTCATATGTGTCGTAACTATCAGTAGACGTTGTAGTTGATAACATCACATTTAGTACAACCCAGTCGGGTGGGGTTGTAGAAAACACTGACTGCATCTCTGCAGAAAGGTTAAGACACCCCCTACACACAAAAAGTGTTCTGTGTATGACATTAAACTTTATCTGATAGTGAGGCTCTATTCCTGTAGATTTGGGGAATGCAAAGTACTCTTTATTGCCATTACTCACCCAGAGTGGTTGGTTGGTTGGTTTTATAGCGTATCAACTCATTTCAGGTCATTTAACACTAAATTAAGTCATTTTGGTTTGGTTTGATGGCATGTCAACCATTGTAGGTTATTTAATGCCAAATCCATTTTCTACATATAAACAGTTCTATTTCAAACAATTCAGTTTAGCATTAGTACACTGTTTAGTTCTACTTAACCCATAGATAGGACCCTATCAGGTGCTAACATTCTGGGCCAGAGTGGACCTGGGAGTGATGGCAATGAAGAGGTACTCCACATTCCCCAAAGCTCCAGCATTACTGGAACCTCACCATCAGATTGTTTAGTGTCATGTCCAGGACAATCATTGGGAGGAGTCTTACCCCTCTGTTGAAATGCAGTCAGTGTATTATATAACCCCAGCCAACTAGGCCACTAGACACTTGTTGGGGGGTAGGGTCTTACCCCTCTGCAGAGATGCAGTCGGTGTATTCTGCAATCCCAGAGTGGTAGTACCTGTTAGGATCCCATGGGTCAAATAAAACTGTTTAACCATTTAACTTTGTGCAAATAAAACTATTGGTGTTATATAAAAATACTTGAAACCATTTAATTCTGTGCAACCAAATGATAATTACTCAATAAAATTATTTGTGTTCAGAATACTTGAAACCCTTTAACTGTGTGCAAAAATTGAATCTTTGGTATCCCATAGCAATACTTAGAACCATTTGATGGTGTGTAAATAAATGAATAGTGTTGAACAGAATTATTCATTGAACCCATTTAACTGTGTGCAAACAAATGAACTCTGGCTTGTTTAAAATGTTACAGACAAAATATTCATTTACAAATCCTATATATTTAATACATGTTGAAACAAGATTTGGTATTAAATAGCCTGCAAGGGTTGATATGCCATAAAACACAATCAACCAGCCACATTTAGTATTGTTTTACTTAGTATTATTGTTGGTAAACATTTCCACTTCGTGTCAACTATCAATTTGGATCGTCTAATTTATGACACTAACTTGTATTCAGTGGTTTTGATACTCTTGGGAATTTAGAGTCACTCCTTCATTGTCATTACTCTCATCTCCACTGACTTTGAGTGATAGGGTCTCATCTATGGGTCAAATATATCTGTTTGAGATGAATTATTTTGAACTACAATATATTGACTCTTAAGTTGTTGATATTGCAACTGAGTGTGAATTGTTTAAAGTTATCCTGAAGATGGTCTTATAGCATATATCCTTAAGATGGTCTTATAGCATATATCCTTAAGATGGTCTTATGGCATATATCCTTAAGATGGTCTTATGGCATATATCCTTGAAATGGTCTTATGCCATATATCCTTAAGATAGTCTTATGCCATATATCCTGAAGATGGTCTTATGGCATATATCCTTAGAAACTGTAATAGTTAAACTAAGTCATTAAACAAGTTGTTGACACACTGTAAAACCAACAATCATTCACAGAATTAAAGATTTAGAAACTCCAAAAACTGAATTTGGATTAAATGCTTTTTCTTTTAAGACGAGGCAATCCAAAAAAAAAATCTGAATTTCTAGTTAGTCAAATTAGATGGAAGGTCTGCAGTAATCAGTCATTTCAACTAAAATTGGAAAAAAAAGATTCCATTATTTGGTTCTGTTTATGTGCAAAATATTTGACTAAATCTGTAATGGTGTCTGAAAGTTGTAAATAAAAAAATCTATTTTATAAGTTTCCTTGATTCTAAAATATTCTAATGAAATATTGATTCTTTGATTTAATTGATTTTTTTTTCTGTATCTGGTCCCACATATCCATAAGAAATTGAAACAGATATTCAATAACTCTGCAAAATATATATATATATCCAAGATATTAAATTATCAATGCAAAAATTTATTTAAAAAAAATTACTGAGTTTTGAAATTAAATTGCACAGCCAAATTTTGACTCTTACTGCCATTTTGGAGAAAAAGAAAATATCAATTTACCTTTTGGTTTTAACTTTTTCTATAATCTTTCTTAAATTAGTTTTAATATTTGTTGTTTTTTTAAAAAGTTTTTGGTATTGGACAGTTTTATACTGGATAGAATTTACCTTAAATTAATCATTAATCAAATTTGTTTTCATAATGGATTCCTGAAATATCATTGCCATGATATTTCTGGAATTCTCTTTTAAGATCAATTTTTTTTTGTTTTTGAATATTGTTTAAGAGGCATTTTTATTGATTGGTTTTAACAGCATGTCAACCTGTGTAGGGTTTTTCTATACCTAGGTGTTAGGGAATCACTTTAGTTGTACGTTCATATTTTTGTGTAGTTGTTTAAGAGCTTTTTGTATGCAGTTATGATATCAGGTATCCCTGTCTGATACTATAATTGGCAATTGTATGGTTTCAAGTATTCCTATCTAACACAAATAATTTGCACAGTTGTTTGGTTTCAAGTATTTCTATTTAATACTAATTTATATACAATTATATGGTTTCAAGTTATATAGCTTCAAGTAAGTATTGTTAATAGTAATAATTTACAACAATATAGTATTCCTACTACAAATAATTTTCCAAGAGGATTATTTGACCTATAGATCAGACCTCAACAGGTACTACCACTTTGTGTCAGAGTGGACCTGGGAGTAGCGGTAATGAAAATGTATTCCATATTTCCCACAGCTCCAGAACTTCATTGTTTTGTATGAAATAAACTCTAGTTATCCATTAGTAATGTGTCATTTGTTCATTTATATTCTCTTATTTGAGAGGTTTTTTTTTTGCTGTTGTTGCTTTCCCTAATGAGCCTGTTGGTTGCCTCTGTCTCTTAGCTGAACCTAAAGTGTTGATAAGTGTTCTAGACAAGTATAGTTTAATGATAACCTGTCTTTAGAGGAAAGTTTCAGTTGTATGTGACCTTGGGGCTAGTTTGAATCTTTTGGGTTATATATTGAACATACAATTGTAAGTCAGTCTGTTATTCATGGCTGGAGGTCAAGAAAAATGTGGAAATAAATTGAAAGTCAATGGTTGACTCAGTTGTAAACAGGTTAATCTCAGTGGAAATGAGATTTTGGGTTTGTTCATCATAAAATAACTAAAATTATATCAGGATTTTAAAGTTACTTTCATTGATTTTATAGATATACGTGGTGCATTCAATAAGTTTCCAGACTTTTTTATACAGGCAGTTAAAATAGTTGTAGACTCTTGAAAATTCAGTATGTTATTGGTATACATCTTATGAGATGACTGACCAATTTTTATGATTTCAGCTTCAAATGAACAGCTACAGCAGAAACTTATTTAATGATACGTGTATTGAGTACTATTTCATAATACCACAAAATTTGGTTGACCTTAACGCATCAAGTAAGCTAGCGATAACCATCATCATCATGTCGCGCCACCTGTGTGGATCTCCCTGACTCTCTCCTGCCACCTTCTCTATTGTCCATCGCTTCTGGTGATAACCATAAACCACTACTCATATATATAATTTTCATTGAATATATATATTCAATGAAAATTTAAAAAAAATCAATATCCCCTTGGTTGGGCTAGGAACTTTTCAATACCTAGATCTAAATTATCATCTGACTTCCTTTAGGTCATTTGGCTCTCAGTGAGTCTCCCTTGTGATAATAAGAAAACAGAAAAGCGCGAAAAAAAATTAAGTGAAGGGAAATAACTGGGATTTTTTTAAAACTCAGAAGTTATTTCCCTTTAACTAATAATTGCCTCACTTCTAGAACCTAAAATAAAATTGAAATATATAAAGTTGGCGACCGTAGTCGAGGGCAACCCAAATGCTCCCTTTTCATTAGCTTCAACATCGGGGTGTAGGGGAGGACGTTACCCCTTTCCCTGGATTGCTTCACTTTACCCTTGATACATACCTTATAATGCTGTGTGTTAAGCAAGGCAGACTCAACTACACTTTTTGAATTTTTGGACTCAATCTCAGTCTTCCAAGCCCTTGGCAAACACTCTACCCTCTAGACAAATGGGTGTGTGTGTGTGTGTGTGTGTGCATATATATATATATATATATATATATATAGAGAGAGAGAGTAGAAAAAAAAATAGTAATCCATAAGTGATGAATTTATTACAAAGAAAAATCAATGTAAAAACGTTTCGATTTTAATGAACTTTCATCAGAACATTAAAATGGTGAAATAAGTGTTGCTAGAACAACGATGGATGTTTTAATAAAATACAATAACAAGGGAAAAGAAAACTTTATATATATATATATATATATAACGAAACAGATCTGTCTGTGGATGACTATTGAGATTGAGATATATATATATATATATATATATATATATATATATATATAGAGAGAGAGAGAGAGAAGGAGAGATCATATGACTGTTCAATCATTCAATCAGCATTCTTTTTGAAAAACCATCATATGATTGGCACAGGCAATGATGTTTAAATATGTGGAACTTACAACCGGACATTGGCCTAGCGGTTAGAGTGTTTGCCAATGGCCCGGGAGACCTGGGTTCAATCCCAGGTCGAGTCATACCAAAGACTCAAAAAATGGTACTTGATGCCTCCTTGCTTAACACTCAGCATTATAAGGTACGGATCAAGGGTAAAGTAGAGAAATCCAGGGAAGGAGTAGCGCCCTCCCCTACACCTCGGTGTAGTAGCTATCGAAAAGGGAGCCTTCGGGTTACCCTCGACTATGGTCGCCAACTTTACTTATATTCTCCATGCTTTCAGTTTCCTTCCCATTATTTCCTTCAATATATATATATATATATATATATATATATATATATATATATATATATATATATTTTATTTTTTTTTGTGAAAATAGAAAAACTAAGTGATGAATTTATTATAATAGAAAGTCAACATTAAAACATTCTGGTTTTAGTAAACCTTCATCAGGACTTTAAGATGGTAAAAAAAAAATGTTGCTAAAACAATGATTGATGTTTTGGTAAAATGAATATCAAATTTTGATTAATTGTCTTTCCATCTTCATACCTCGTTCAGCCCCATCAACTAAACATGTTCCAAATTTTATCCTCCTACATATTCTTCATGATCACATAGTTTATACATAAAAATCTTACAACCTTTCCTTCTCCCCACTCTATCTCCTTTATCATCTTTTAATCCATTGTATCTCCCAGAAGTTCTATACTTTTAAACATCATTGCCTGTGCCAATCATGTGATAGTTTTTCAAAAAAAAATGCTGACTCAATGGTTATATGATTTTTCTTTGTATATTTTTCTTTTCCCCTGTTCTTTTATTTCATTAAAACATCAATTGTTGTTCTCAGAAGACTTTTATTTTCACTATCTTAAACGTCTGATGAAGATTTACTAAAACTGGAATATCTTAACGTTGACTTTCCAAAATAATAAATTCATCTTTTTTGGAATATTTTGTTTTTCTATTTTCTTTATACTGTCTGATTCATTTCTATTATTTACTTACACACACACACACACACACACACAGGAGTATATTTATTTTTGGACTGTCATATGTTCATATTTTTTGCTATAGAGTCTCACTAGTGTAAAAGTGTAAAGCTTAGTCATAAATAATTACTAATAATATCTGTTTTGATTGTATGATATTCCATGAGAACCAATAAAATTGTCGTTTGATATAAAAGAAAATCAACTTTGGAGTGAGGATTGTTAAGGGCATTCTGGTTTATGGACAATACAGCATATAATGACATAGTGAATTCTAGATTGGGTTGATTGCCGTTTAATTGCATATCAATCCTTGTGGGTTATTTCATGCATAATCTTGTGTGTGTGTGTGTGTATATATATATATATATATATATATATATATATATATGATAAATGAATAATTTAGTAAATATTTTTTTATTTTTGAATGAATTGTTATGCATTCCAGCTTATTTGGTTTCTTTATTAATTTTTTCTTCACATATTTTTGTAGAGCCCAATGTCTTTGATGAAATTTAGTATATTCCTCAGCTTATTTTTAAGGGACATGTTATTCAGGTCACCTAGCCTGTAGTGCCTGATTCTGACTTGTTGGAGGTCATGGGAATCAGTCAGTTTATGTGATTCTTGACATGGTATATATATTGGGGATTCTTCATTTGCCCTATATGTGTATGTGCTATAATGAGTCTGGCCAGTAGTAGTACTGCTCTTCTTTTGATATTCTGGATGCCATTCACTAATATTTGGCTGGATGCTGAGTAGTTTTTTGTTTGGACAGCTGTTCTATGACTGTTGCTATTTGTCTTTGATTTATTGATAGTTGGTCAGAGGTCAGCCGATGGGATTTTCACATTTGAGGGGTTCCGCTCTAGCAGTTTTTATGCTACTTTTTCATTTCCTTGGATAACCGTATGGCTTGATATACACCTTAGTATTTTTATTTTGAGTTATAATATGTATTCTATTTGATAAATTAGTATTCAGTGGGTCAGTCTTTTTTTTTTTTTTTTTTTTACTACTGTTAGGACTGGTATGGAGTTTTTTGTTTTTTGTGTGTGTTTTGGAGATTAAGTCTAAGGCTGAGTTAATAGTGGAAACTTTCACTGTGTGTATGGACATCTTATTTGGAAGGGAAAAATTCTGGCAGTAGCTAAGATTCCAGCTGTTCATAACACTGTCAACGGATTTAATTGTTACTCAATCACTCTTACTCTTCGTTTAAACTCTTTTCTACTTTCACCATTGAGATATTTCTTGTAGTAGGTGAAAAAAATAATGAAGTATTAATTTTTGATATCGAGTCAAGAAAGTAATTGTTACTAGTCCAGCATTATTGCAAATATTATTGAAGAATATTTATTATTTTATTTAAAGAAATATTGATTATTCTATTATTTATTTAAAATATTTATTTTTTATTATTAAAAATATTCTTTATTTAAAAAATTTTGTCATTTTATTTATGATTTATATATGTATAATTCATTGGCAGTTATTTCTTGTAAAATAATCTATATCCATTGTAATATACTTAATATATCTATACAAATAGTTATTAATTACTGGGTTGTATGTATTTTAGAATTGGCCAAATTATTTTGGCCTATATTAGTAACTTGACTCAAGGATGAACATGCAATAGATACTTATTTCCCAAGTCATGAGAGGTCACCAAAGGTCAATTTAAAGTCAAAAATGTTATTTCCATGAAAGAGATAGTTTACTTTAAAATAGTTTGTTCAAGAATTGATCTGAGCTCACCATAGCACAATAGTTAGCAAGATCATATTCTTCAACCATTGTTACCTATGTATTCAGTGAAGCTGTGTAATGATGCTAATTTCGTCAGTCATTATTACTGAGTGCTCCCTACTCACATGTCCTTGTGTCTTTCTTAGCTAAACTTTGACTATATATCTATTAGGCAGCTCACATGGAACAATGGTTAGCAAACTAATCCCACTAGTCAGTACTATTGAAGTGAGCTTGATCGTCACTGAGTGTCTTATAAGTTTAGTAGATATAAAATAACTCGCTATAGAGTTTTCAGGTTATGACTTTTATTCTTTTTTTTTTCTTTCATTCTGGATGCAAGCAATCGAATAGGAGTTAAAAAGAAAAGAGCTGATCATGCAGGCCATTGCTAATTACGGGCCTCATTTTTATTGCCTTCTGTCAGACTATGTTTAGTAAACATCTACATTTTTTTTATTTTTCACTTTGAAAACCTTCAAAATCAATGTTTTTAACTCAACAGTTTATTAATTAGAAACATCTAGAATAACAAATTAAACTCAGCTTGTAGATTTTGATTTAGGGTATCACTAAAAGATCAGAGGTTATACTTTGCTTGCCAGGAATTTCTTCTTTGATACTTTTTTTTTTTTTTTTTTTTTTTTTTTTTGACCAATTACATAAAGAACAATTTTTTCAATAAATCATTCATGCATTTTAAATGACAGTATACTATAGGACAATATATTACTAACTAGTTTTGGACTCTCGTCTTTTGAGTGGACATGCTTCTTCTTTACTAACTTGGTTTTTTATATTCTGTCCTCTCTGTCATTTATGGCCTTAAATAGTGGTGGGTGGGGGTGGGGTTGAGAATCATTTTGGTAATTGTTGCTACCCTATCTTTTTTTTTTCTCTCCTTATACTGAATATTCTTTAGAATATGCACACAAAACGGAATATATGTGCTTTAATCAAACAGGCGACATCTCCACACTAAACGGTAGCCCTCAGGAACTAGTAGACAAGTTCACATACCTAGGAAGCAGTGACTCATCAACCAAGACAGACATCAATATGTGACTACCAAAGGCATGGACAGCTATCGATAGGCTATCAGTCATGGAAGTCAGACCTGACCGATAAAATGAAACGCAGTTTCTTCCAAGCAGCGGTCGTGTCGATACTGCTTTATGGATGCACTAGATGGACGCGAACTAAACGTATGGAGAAAAAGCTCGACGGCAACTACACAAGAATGCTGCAAGCAATATTGAACAAGTCCTGGAGGCAACACTCCACAAAGCAGCAGCTCTATGGCCACCTACTACCCATCATGAAAACTATCAAAATTAGGTGAACCAGATATACAGGACACTGCTGGAGAAGTAGGGTCAAGCTTATAAGTGATGTACTCTTGTGGGCCCCATCACATGGCCAAGCAAAGACTGAGCGACCTACATATAGCATTCTGTGTAGATATGGGATGTAGCCTGGAGGACCTGCCAGAAGCGATGGATGATAGGGAGGAGTGGCGAGAGAGGGTCAGGGATATCCGTGCTGATGGCACGACATGATGATGATGAAACCCTTCATATTTAGTTGCAATATCAATGTTTTAAGAGCCAATGTATTGATAAGGTTCACAGTCATTTTAAACAGGTAAGCATTTCATCGCCAGTTGCAATATCAGTGTTTTAAAAGCCAATGTATTAATAAAGTTTGCATTCATCTTAAACTGCTAAACACTTCATACTTAGTTGTAATATCAAATGTTTTAAAAGTCAATGTAGTTCATGATGATGACATAAAGAACTTTCAAATGGTTGAAAGTTTTTTGAAATTATATTATCCCTAAATCCAAAGATTTTCAATGCTTTTTTTTTTTTTTATCCATTAGAAAGTTATTCTACTACATCATATTTCATTAACTAACTTGGGTTGTAATGCAAACTGCTCCCCCCCCCCCAAAAAAAAACAAAAAACCCAGTCCATCTGGAATATCATAACATTCTTTCTTCTGTTATTGAAGGTGGAGGAGTCACTCATTTCTGCTTTGTCCTGTTAGTCTTTAGCTAAGCTTCAGGAATTTGAGCTTTTTTTAAATTCATTTTGTAAAATCTTTTCTAATCTTGCAAATGTAATTTAATGCACTGTAGGATTTTCTTCCAAAACAAGTGTGTGTGTGTATGTATGTATATATATATATATATATATATATATATATATATATATATACACACACACACACTTGCTACATTATGAAAATATGAATTTAAATAACAAATGCTATTGAAAAACACCATATATATAAAAGTTTTCTGAATTAAGAATATAATTTTAACCCTTGATAATGACCGGTGATGGCGAAAAGTGTTTGAGGAGAAAATTTTAAATGCAATCAATAGTTTCATGCAGAAATATGAAAAAAGTAAATCAAAAGTATTAAAATAAAAATAATAATCTCAACAAGACAGACTGCTGTCTAAATATAACTTATATGCTCTCCCCCCTTAAATAAATAATATACACATTGGCCTAGTGGGTAGAGTGTTCGCCAATCGTCTGGGAGACTGGGGTTCAATCTTAGGTTGCGTCATACCAAAGACTTAAAAAAGGGTACTTGATATCTCCTTGCTTAACGCTCAGCATTATAAGGTACATATCGAGGGTAAAGTGGAGCAATCCAGGGAAAAGAGTAGCACCCTCCCCTACACCTCAGTCTAGAAGCTATTGAAAAGAGAGCCTTTTGGTTGCCCTCGACTACGGTCGCCAACTTTACTTATATACACATTTTTTTGATAGCAGCTCTGGTTTTTACCTGAAAATTAAGCTCTCATAATGAAGAATAATTGCTGTGATTATCATTAAGTCATGTCTATGTTGCAATTATATGAGAATTTTCTTTAATTAAAAGAAAATCTCCACAGTCTATTAGTTTGGAATTTTTGTAAGGCTCATTTTTTTTTCTCTCCAAACATTTTCAGCTTTCAGAATAAGATTCAAGCTAAACCTTTAAAATTTTCCTCATTTTATTCTAACATTTATGTTGAATTAATTTTTCAATAATAACTATGAACATCATTAAGACAGACTGACTGCATGGATTCTCTCTACTCTATCTCACCATCCATCTCTATCCAGTGTCTACACAGAGCTGATAAATATAAGTTTTTGCTTGTCAGCCAAGACTGGTGTGTCCATATGTTGGAGTCCATAAGAGAATGTCATTTATGAGTTCATCCTTACTCTCTCCAGCAATGCCCCGCATGTCTTCCTCATCTTATTTGAATGGTTTGCAAGTTGGGGGTTGAGTGGTTTCTATTTTGTGTAGTGCTGCTTCTAGGATTTTTTTCAAAACAGCATGCAGCATCCTGGTGCATTTCCTGTGTAGCTTCTATTACTTCAAGTATTTCATTAGAGTACAAGTGGTGCAACCATACAGTAATACTGACATGGCTACAGTTTAGAATTCCTGTTTTATCAGAGATTAGATTTTTCTCTGGTTGATAACCTGTCAGTAACAGTCTATACTTATGCATGTGTTGACATCGCTTTCAATAGACAAGATATTCCTACCAAGGTGTAAGAACTGATCTACAAATTTCAGAGGCTTGCCATTTAATAAAGAGATGGTATCATTTTGATTAAAACACATGAGCTCTGTTTTGTGTAATAACAAACAGTTGTTTTTAACAAACTATTCAGGATTTCAGCAATTAATATTTTCAAGACTTACAAGGGAGATATATTTAGAAAGTCAGAAAAATGTCATCTGTAGACATGGAAATTGTATATGGATGCATTGATGTGAAAAGTGTATAAAACTGTAATAATATTCATGCTTTGATTGTGCCAGATTTCTATATGTAAAAGAGTCAGCTGAAAAGTTCATTAGCAGACTAAGGTACTCTCTTGGAATGGGAACAAATGAGGTTTATACAGTCCACACACTTCTTCCATTGGTGTTGCAATGCTTTGATCCCATTGGTTAAAAAATGTCTTCAACAGCAGATATGAACTTATCAAATGAACTTTTTAGCCCACACTTGTGACTCTTTATGTATCTGACTCACATAATAGCTTACGTTTGTATTTAAAAAACATTCTTAATTATATACTAGTAAGGTGCTGAAAATTTTTTAGCATAACCAAAAAGACACCTCCCCTCACACATTTTTTCCGGGGGGGGGGTAAAGAAATTTGATAAATGATGTGTTCAATGTGTTGAACTTGAGGAGGAATACATGGAATGGTATGTATAATTTATTGCTTCTGAGTCAGATGGAGAACTTAACAGCACTTCTTCATATTGATAAATAGGTTTTGAATTTATCTCTCCTTTAGCTCTATTCCCTCACCAGATGTCATGATAAAGGTCTCATCACTAGCATGCCATGCCTGCTTAAAGTCTGTATATGCAGCATGTACTATAGTTCTTATATTTCAATGCATAGTGATTATTCTGGTTGAAAAATTTAAGATTCCCTCTTACCCCCCAAAAGAATTCTGATAATGCTGAATAATTCCTCTAAAAAAGGAAAAAGATTTCACTATTATTTTGTGATAAGTAATTGTTTTATTATAATATCATTATGATTGTCTTGTGATAAGACCTAAAGAAGATGATGAAGTGTGTGTGTGTGTATGTATATATATATATATATATATATATATATATTTGATAGCATGGATGGCTTATCTGTGATCACTGGTTTCATGCCGTCTTTATACGACAATCATCAAGCAGAGAAAGAAAGATTCTGGAGAAATTGAAAAATAGTCAAAAGAATGTTTACGTTAGAATTGCATATAACTCTTTTTGTGTGTGTATGTGTGTGTGTGTGTGTGTGTAGATTATATTTGTGTATTGTGTATGGTTGTATATGTGATTGTGTGTGTGTGTGTGTGTGATGATACATGGCAGAGGTTGTAGCAATGTGTAAGTAAAAGTAAAGTTGGCGACCATAGTTGAAGGTGACCCGAAGGCTAGGGGAGGGCGCTACTCCTTTCCCTGGATTGCTCCATTTTACCCTTGATCTTTACCTTATAATGCTGAGTGTTAAGCAAGGAGGCATCAAGTACCATTTTTTGAGTTTTTGGTATGACACGACCTGGGATTGAACCTAGGTCTCCCGGCCCTTTGGCAAACACTCTAACCATTATGCCAATGTCTGGGGAGTGGAATTAAAAATCTGAAACCCTCCACAGCAACACACATCCCAACAAACAATGCAACTGTTAGATAAAGAATCATGCCCCCTACAAGGAAACTGCCTACAAAAAACAGAGTACACAACCACTGTAAAAACTAACAACTCTGTTAAGCAGTACCTAAGTGTAACGGAGGGAATCCTAAAACAAAGGATATATGCCCACAAACTTTCCTTCTCCTACAGAAGTTACTCAACCAATCCGTCATTATCCACACACATCTGGCAACTAAAGGACATGAACATCTCACCCACCATTACCTAGGGAAATACTAAAATTAGCACCTGCCTACTCACAAGACAGTAAAATAATGCCTTTTTTGTCTCCATGAGGAACTCACAATCATCACTTACCCATCATGAAACACCCTGCTAAATAAAAAATCAGAAATATTATCCAAATGCTGACATGAGAACAAACATCTACTTTCACATTTCAACCTATACACATAATCTATCTCCAATATCACCACACTAATACCACTTCTATCAATAAAAACCCCTATACTCCTTCATGAATAAACCCATAACACACCCAACGCACCGTAAGATTTCTCCAGAATCTTTCTTTCTCTGCCTAGTGATTGTCGTATAAAGACGACATGAAACCAGTGGTCGCTGATAAGCTTCCATACTATTAGATATGTATAAAAACTAATATTTATTTATTTATTATTATAGAATTGCTCTGTCACAGATATTGAGCACTCTCCAAATTATACCACATTTGGTCTTCCACAAAACCACCAAGTGAGATTGTAATAACCATACACTGTTGTAATATATATATATATATATATAACCACTATCTCTGAATTGAAAATTAAAAATTGCTGAGTAGAAGAGTGCTTGATCTGACTTACAGATTGAATATTATTGTAATTAATAAAATGCTAAGGCTTATCCTTACTTTGCTACTTAAAGCTTCATGTTGAATTTCAATCATTCATCAGGTTATAAAAACCAAAACTTGCCTGATTACAGCAATTAATTGGGCCAGGCATTTTAGGATTGAGAATTGGTTGTGTCAACTTTTAAAGCAGTGCTTTTTAATCTAGGCATTGAGACACCCTTCTATGTTACAAAGTATCTTGAGGTTTCATGTTAAAATACCAAAATTGACAATTGTCCTTAAATTGGGTGAATTTTGCCTTTGTATTTGTATCTTCAATTTTTGCTGTTGCTTTTTTATAAAATTTTATTATCTCCATTTTAGGTTTTGAAATACTTTACTGTTCTTCCAAAATGGATGTTGCACAAATAGCACCATAGGGAATTAACATACAAGCAGCATAAAACCTCAAATTGAATGGACCCCCCCCAAAAAAAAGAGCACTCACATTCAAATGAGGGGTCAAAATTTTGTAGGTTGTGTTTAAAGGAGAAATTTTGTATAAATGAACTGTCTGAACAAAATAAGTTGCTGAATAAATGCTTAGAGTTGGTATCCAAATGCAGGCACAAAATCTCCTCTTAAATTTACCACTTGGTAAGTTTAAATAAAGTGATAAATAATTTAAATCTAAAAAGAACAAAAAATGTGTTTATCACATTTACTAGTTTAGATTAAGTGATATAAAATAACAGAATCTGTCTGTGCTGCTCCCAATTAAGTGTAAATAATAGGGTGGCAAACTGAGTTCTTTAGCTGTGTTTTAAGTCCAGGAGAAAAAACTCAAACTAGCTGTACTCCACTTAAAAAAATTGATATTATATCAAATCATGTTTGTGGTTGAGAGGGTCAACGGAAAAGTTGATAGGCTGACCAAAATACTCATGCAAGGAGATTTATTTCTCTTCACGATTTCTCTTGTGGTTCACACACTTCTTTGACCAGGGTTGCAGTGCTTGGATCCCATTGACAGGGGGACAACTCTGCAGCAGTACATATAACATAGTCATATGAAGTTTTTAGTCCACCTTAATGCATATTTATGAATTACTGAGGACTTTTATAGTTTTTACCTGGCATACTGTCCTTTCGGAAAAACAAATACCAAATACATTCTTACACGACATCTAACATGGATGACTTTAAAACGATCTGTATATATGAAAACTAATTTATCTTTGTGTATTTCTTAATAAATGGGAGGTTTTGTCCCATTTCTTTGGGAAATCCGGCATTTTCAAATATATTTCCACGTGTTAGACAAGTTCTTAAGACTTTTGAATTATGAGCGCTATGTGCATGTTTATGTATCTTTTCGTTGTATATTTCTCATTTGCTCCTGTCATCTCAGCAAGTATCCATCGCTATGTGAATTATTCTGATATCCAAGTCCCGAGGATGGTTACTGAAAATGAAACGTTTAACGTCCACTTTAATTCATAATAAATTCACCTATTTGGATTATGTTTTTCTGCTATCTTCATTCTGTCGGATTTTGATCCATATTTACTTTCACACACACACACACACACACACACACATATATATATATATATATATATATATATATATATATATATATATAACAATTAAGAAACTGTATATATAATTTCATATGAAATACTATTTGCATCTTTTCTCAGCAATAAGTAAAAAAGAAAAAAAAGCCCAAAACAAGATGGATTTTTCCATATTGAATATTTGCCTTTTCTATTGTAGTAAATCTGTCTTTATATCATTTAATGTAATGTTAAGTGACTGAACTTTGAATTATATGTCTCTGCAAAAAAACATGAGACGTCTTTAAAGAAAGTAGGTCTGTTATTGAACAGGGCTTTAAATCCATCAAAATAATAACATGACGATAAGAATAAAAAGTCACCTTTGAACTGAGAGGCATTCAATGTATTAGATGATTACATATGAGAAATAATAAATCCATCGAAATAATAATATAAGAATGAAAAGTCACTTTTGAACTGAGAGACACTTAATGTATTAGATGATTGCATATGAGAAGTGTCCAAAAAGTAAAGTACAAATATTTATTAATCAAACACGTTTATTACTGTACAAATAAAACTGCATATGTATGTTACCAGCACTACTAGGCTACATTTTAATGAGGTTGGCTTTGAGATTGATGAACTTGTCCCATCGGTGCAGAAAATAATAATGTCCTTGTAGAACATGTCATCAAATGATGACACATTCGTATCGTACCACTATCTTAAGAGCAGAGATGTTTGGTTTTCTTTCTTTAAATTGATCAGTCAATTGAATTTTGAACAAACATTGAATACTTTTTTTCCATTTAAAAAATACATTTCTTTTTCTTCCTTTCAGGTAAGTTTTTGGATTAACAACTGTCCTCTCCTCTTCCTCCTCCTCTTTATCCTCCCAACATGGCTACCACACTGGTTTGGAAGGTAAGTCAATGATATGAATGCTTTTATAAATACCTGAAAAGACTTTGAATGATCTATAGAGATGCTTTGAAATAATGAAATTCATATTTTTCACTTCACATCTCAAATTATATGTATTGTCCTTACACCAATTGTTTTATTGGTTAATCTGTAGATGAACATTTTGTTTAACCTTTTTGTTGGCAGAGTGGCATTTTTGTTGTTTTACAGTAGCTCAATGTAAGGCATTTTCTTATCAGTTGCTCATTGACAAATTTTATGTTAATGTATACAAAATAATTTGCCTGCTCTACAATAATTAAGAAAAAAAAGATTATCTGATTGTGAAAGGGTTAAATACTACTTATGACTCGGATATATCTTTGCAAAATAGGAACAATAGATTAGCATCTGTCAACATTTCTGACGAGTTGTTATTTACCCATCTCTGACTTTTATTCTGATCTTGGTTGATTATATTCACAACATTTCGACTCATGTATCTTCCAGCCTTTATTGAGTGTCTTTTGTTGTATTTAGTAACCTTCCGGAAATTTCAAACGAAGCTCTTTATTTAATCCCCATGAGGTTAGACTGTTCACCTTTGATTACACAAGTTTTGAAATATCTCATATGAGTCTATTTGGTTTCTTAGTTATTTTGCCCTTGTAATGTTTTCCTTTGAACTTGTGTCAAGGGATTGAACTCACAATGTTTTGATAGATTCCAAACTACAGAAAGTAGCCAGGTGCACTACAAGTTAATGAAAGTAAGCCATCATTTTTTATATGAAAAAAAATTTGTATTTAAAAAAAAACAAAAAACCTATGGATTGGCATAATCCAGAAAATTTGCTATTTCTTTAGCGTTGTACATTTTCTTATTGTTTCTTGCATTTAGAAAGTTATATCAAAGTTATCTTGGATTTTATCTTGTATATAAAGTGTGTCCCAGAATTTTAATTACTCTAAAAGTGTGCTCTGATTTAGAAAAAGTTGAGAAACACTGCTCTCGACTTTTGTCATGGGAAATAATTCAGAAACCATTTTAATGAGTCTTAACCCAAATGATATTTTATCTACCTTTTCAACCAGAGCATGTTTATTTGTTGTTTTTTTTGGGGGGGGGGGGGGGTTAACAGGTAAATTATTAACAAGCAGACCCGATGCTGAGTAAACAAATTGTTTTGGTACAACAACTATTGTAGAAAGATTTAAGATAATTGGGTATGTTTATTTTTCAATGGTGAGAATTGTAATGTTTATTCTTATGAATGAGAATAATTAGGATTTTATTCTTGAGTCTCAATATTTCCAACTTCAACATAAAATTTAGATTTTAACTTTTTTTTTTTTTTTAATGAGGATTTTATTTTGTGTAGTTGCAATTGATTTTTTATGTGATTATTTCATTACTGATTGGTCTAATTTTTTTCTTCAATTAATTGTGAATGAATACACATTCACAATTAATTGTAGAAAAAAATATGTTCAAAGCCTAAAGTTATTAGCTGAATTTTGATCTGAAATTTTCTCTGTATAATGTTTCATCTATGTCATTAATAGAAAAGTATTGGGTTAAGGGCATTGACAAGTTAGGGAGGTCAGCAGATTTTAATAGATGAAGAAAGAGGATTTGTCAATGGGGATGAAAGGGTTAGTTTTTTAATGTTCATAAACAGATGTCTTGTACAGTCAGAGGTCAATAGCCAAGGATATCATTTTTATGATAGTTTAGTTCTGTGTGTGTGTGTGTGTCAGGGGTCCATGTGGAAAAAGCAGTTTTCTTTTCCTAAAGCCAGAGCCCTATCAGGAGTTAGATGACTGGTGGTGCAGGTCTGTGATGGTTAGTTTTGGCCAGCATCCATTATGATAGGTCACAAGAAGAACATAGACAGCAGAATTAGGAGTTTGATATAAAACAGGATGAAATTTAAAAAAAAAAAATGACTAAGTCTTTGTCTGCCATCCATATAATTAAATGAAGGTCCAACACCTAAATTTATATTGTGAAATGTTAGGTGTTCCCCATCCCCACAAAGATAAACCTGAAGAATAAAGAAATTGCAAATGTATTCTTAGAATTTTTTGTGACGTTAACTTGTGGCTTATATATTTTTGACCAAAACCTATGGTCAACTAATCTTTACTTAGCAAAACCTAACGTGGGTTGAATTGTTTAGAAGGCTGTACAGGCTGTGGATAATACTGCAATAAAAATGGAAGTTTTTTTTTTTTAAATCTCAGGCAAAGCAATAAATCCATAGCCTATGTATGTATTATTTGGGTGGTGATTCTTGGATCCAGGCTTTGGTTTAAAGTGACACCCCAACCTTTTTTTTTTTTTTAACTTTATTAAAGTAATCTTGTTTCCTTTCTTCTGCATGGAATTTGTTGAGAATCAAATGCAAGAATTATCCAAATATGAGATAAAGAACATTCAGTTAATGTGCCATTTTCAAGATTTATACATGGGTGCAGGTAGTGGCTTAGAATACTCTGACTAGATCCACTCTCCAAGAAGGGGAGGGGCATGTCTTGAGTATAACTTACATTTTTCCAAAGAAAATATGTAAACAAAACTGAAAAGAGATGAACCCATGGGTGTACAACAAAATAATTAGGTTTATTAACCTCAGGCAGAGACCTACATCTATTGACCTGGAAAAGGACCATTTTAAGCTTTGTGCGCGCCAGTCAAAATCTCCGCCCATGTGTCCTGGTGGATTCCAAGTCTCCTTCTGTCTCACACATGTGTCCGTTCTTTTGGTCTCTTCAAATCCTACAATCCACTGTCCATGGAATAACTTTGTTATTTCAACACTTAACTGCATATGATAGTGCAATCCAGTTCGGGAGGTCTGAGGAGTATGGAGTACTCCTTCATTGCCATTACTCCCAGGTCCACTCTGACCTGGAGTGGTAGTACCTGTTAAGGTTTCTTCTATGAGTCAAATAAATCTGTTTGAAAATTACTCCTATTTAATAGGACTGGGTACAAAAAACATCTCTTCAGAAACAAGTACACAAAAATTGTAAATATAAATGTACAACGAACATAATTCCCTAACCTCTAGGCATAAAATAATCCTAGACAGGTTGACATGCTATTCATTCAATCAATCATATTTAGATAATATAGTGACTTTTATGGCAGAGTAAAAATTAACAAAAACAATAAGAACAACAGAATCAGTAAAAAGAAAAAAAACTTCCACCATAATAAAATTCAGCTAAAAGTAGAAAATGTCCTTAAGTTTTTGTTGTCATTTTTAATTCAAATAAACATTCACAGGGGTTGTCCCCATGGCATTGTGGCTAACATGGTAGATTGTGATGTTATTGTAAATAAGCACACAAAACTTTGATTTATCATAAACAAAAAAATGTCATTTTATAAAAGTTAAGGAATATTGCTTTTGAAAAATTTCATTATCAACCATGAATATCATATACGAATTTAGGGCAGCTTATGTGATATGATTAGTGTATTATATGTGTTATAATGATTAGCAAGGCAAGCAGAATGTTACAAATGAGTTGGGTTTCTTTGTCCCAACTAAGTTCAGCCTAGCAAATTCTGTTTGGATAAGTCAACTTTTTCTTGGTGCTTTTGATGTTGTTTCAGCTGATTTATCCTTCATCCTTCCTTAGTTTTATAATCCAAAAGAAAAGGAGAAATAAATGTTGTTCAATCTTAGCAACAGAAAAAAGAAAAAGATCACTAATATGGTAACATCAGCCTCACAGATAAAACAATAACAGTCACCAAGAAAATTTCCCTTTATATACTGCAAAGTTCTTCAAAGAAAACCCCATATAATGTTGATGTTTTGATTTGTTGAAGAGCCATACATCAGGACTCTTCATATAACTCTAATTAATAACAATAAGAGATGAAAATTTGACCATACTGACAAATGGGATATGCATGAACCAGAATCACATAAGTGAATGCAGCAAACTGGTAAAAAGCAATATGAGAGTAGACATGAATGGGTGGGAAAGGCAATCCACTGTGAATTGTGCAAGAGATAAAAATTTGACAATGCTGACAAATGGTATACCAGAATACAAACCAGAATCTTAGAAAAAGTGTCTCCTAAAATTCTCTGGGACTTTAAGATAGAAACTGACAACAAATGGAATGGGCACCAAAAGGCCTGGATGGAACTGGAGAAAAGAAAAACATAATGTTGAAATTTATTCTCAGTTCTTAAATAGGATCATGTCAGGTCTCTTCCTATAATCCTAATTTCAAGACGAGATATCATTCTATATGTTTTCAGGCTATTGATTTCATTCTTTGTGTTGCTAGTACATTTCAACCAATCTGTTCTAAAGTCTTCTTGAGGCATAAAATCTACATATATATATATATATATATATATATATATATATATATGATATGATAAAAAGAAAACACTTGACTACATCTGTCAATATTAGTTTAATTCTGCATTGCAGAGTCAGTACATAAAACCTGCAACTCTGACTTCAACTCTTTTATTTGTCTAACAACATAAGGAATACGAAATATCCTGTTAGTTTCCAGTATTGTTTGGAAAAACACTTTTTCATCACTGCCAATTCTATGTTGTTTTTTTGTTGTTTTGTTTTTGTTTTGTTTTTTAAATTTGATGCTCTTGTAGACGTATTTTCAATAGCACCACAAAAACTGCTAATTTTTACACCACACACATTTTCACTATCATCATCTCTATGATACATTGACACACAATATTTCCCACCTATTGAGACAACAAAATGTTGTTAAATTGAAATCAATGTATGTGTAGATAAAGCATGGACTATTATTGACAGATTATCGTCGATTTAGAAATCTTATCTTTCTGATAAAATAAAATGGGAATTCTTCCAAGTTTTCGTCATGTCAGTACTGTTGATGTTTTGAACAAATCTTGGAAGCAACACCCTTCAAAACTGTATGGTAACTTACCTCCCATCTTGCAAACCATCTAACAAAGATGAACAAAGCATGCTGGGAACTAAAGATGAACTCAAAAGCCACATAGATCTATCACCTCTTACTTGGACACGCTCGTGTTAGCCAACCAGTAAAAACTTACATTCACTAGCTCTGTACATACACTGGATACTATCTACCAGAAACCATGGGTGATAGTGACGGATGGTGAGGGAGAGTCATAGGAATCTGTTCTGTCAGCATATCATGATTATGATGACGATTTAATTTTTAACATTTCAACTTTCTCATGGTACACATTATTTAATGTATACAATATATACATTATCCTTTGTTAGACTGAAAAATTTGCAAAAAAATGAAAATATATTCTCAAAATAGAAAAAAGTGTAATCAAATTATTTTCTATGATATTGAAAATGTTGATATTCATATTACAATTGAAATTTATTGTGAATGTGACTCAGTACATTTTCACTGACTCCAACCCTAAGAACTACTTCCAACTGCCAGTCCATTGCTCTGTTTTCATTGCAAAAATTCTTCTTCTGTTTCATGCAAAATACAATTCCATATAGTTTACATTTTGTGAAATTGAATACAGTCAATTGAACTTGGAAAAGTGACATATTAATTCAATTTTTAATTCATTATATTTTAAATTGATTTCAAGCTGAAATACTTGATTTATTTCCTTTATCTCATTTTTTTTGAAGTGTACTTCATTTATATAAAGGCCAAGAAGTTTCAGCAATTTGAAACAAATTAGCATCTTTATTTTTAGATGAAGCATTGTTAATACTTATTATTATTATTATTAGTTTTGGTGATTATTTTCGTTTTTGTCTGTTCTAATAAAATTCCAGCTCAAGTCTTGTTCATTAAAATATACAAAGATGAAAAAAAAATACTTGCACAAATCAATAGAAATATTCATGATTGTGAGGATGCATCGTTTAAAAATAAAGATGCTATTTATATAACAAAACAATGACATATCATCAAGAATAAATGAGAAGTAGAACAAGGAATAAGTTTATAGGTTTGATTTTTGAGTGACTTTTTATTATGCAGTTGGTAGAGCAGCTAATATGTTTAACTAAGCTTCCTAAAAGCAAAATGGTGTATATCATTGGATATACATTTATAGACTAGTACAGAGATAGAATTTATACTCTATAGTCAGTAAATAACAATACTTTACATATTATTTGTAATTGTCTCTTGCACCTGCTGATAGGAAAAGGTTCAGCCTACAGAGCTAATAATAAAAAGCTCATTGATATTTTTAATGGATACTTAACAGTTTCTTGGTGAATCTGAGTCTGTTAACTTTGTCAAGGGGACAAGAGTTCAAATTTCAGTCTTGACTTATCCTTATTACAAAAGAGTTGTAAGATGACCATTTAAAAAGAAATAATGATGTGAGATCATCATCATCATCATGTCGCGCCGCCAGCGCGGATATCCTTGACCCTCTCTCGCCATTTCTCCCTATCATTCATCGCCTCCGGCAGGTATTCAGGGTTACATCCTGTGTCCTCACATAGTTGCTGTATGTATGTTCGTGCTGGTCGTCCCACTCTTGCACATCCATATGTGGGGGTCCACAGGAGTACATCGCTTATGAGCTCGTCCTTGCTTCTCCAGCAGTGTCCCGCGTGTCTGGTTCGTCGAACTTGTATAGTTTTCGTGGGGGCAAGTGTCCGTACAGTTGGAGTCTCGTGGGGTGAGATAATCGTATTTAAAGGCTTTTGTTTGGATGTTTTGTTTAATACTTTGTTTACACTGATTGATAATTCATTCTGTAGGGCTCTAAATCCACCGATTTTTATATTCTGTAAATGAATAAGACACCCTGTCACCTCACTGTATGGAGTGTCCGCAAGGCTCCAGACTAAATTTTTTTTTACCGTTCTCCTGAAACAATTTTGAAATATCTTGAAATCAAATTTTTTTAAATTTTTTTTTAAATAATTTATTACTTTATTGTCTGAAATTGTAGCATAATCACAAAAAATTTTTTTTACCATTCTCCTGAAACAATTTTGAAATATCTTGAAATCAAATTTTTTTTTATTTTTTTTTTTAAATAATTTATTACTTTATTGTCTGAAATTGTAGCATAATCACAAAACATCATTAAATTGGAAAGTTTGATTGGCTATTCAAAAAAAAGAACCTAATCCAAATCAGGAAAACATTTAGGAAATAAAAATATTTATTTTAGTCTATTTAGTCTTGAAATTTTCGTTTCCATGTTTTTTGTTTAAGAAACAATGAAACATTAATTAAATAAGGAAGGATTTTATTTTAAAAAGAAGAGAAATGAAAGTAAATTTTCAAGTCACTGAAGAATGTCCAAAATAATATTTTAAATTGAATATACAAAAGATACAAAACATAAGAAATGAAACCTGATTTTTATGGTTTGATACTTGATCGGGTCAAAGCTTAACAATGGTTCAAATCAAATTAAAATTTTTTTTTTTTCTTTAAGTCCAAATAAAAATACAAAAAACCCAATGTGGGTTCTATTTCTTAACCTGTCATAAAAAACAAAAATTACCTTAAAATGATGTGAAAATCCCTGAAAAATTTTCCTCCTTCATTTGTTGGTTATTTTTATTTTAATTTAAAAGAAAAAAGTTAACTGCCCCATGTGGTGTCCCCCAACAAATAGTCTAGTGTACTCAAACAGGAGGACACCTTTAATCTTGAGACTTGGTTATCACTCAATTGTATCTGGTGGTGAGGCTCCAGTTCTGGAACTCTGGTGAGTGTGGACTACCTCTTCATCGCCATTACTCCCAGGTTCACTCTGACCTGGAGTGTCAGTCCCTGTTAGGGTCCCATCTAGGACTATTTAACCATTTAACTGTATGGAAACAAATAAGTGATGTTAAATTGAATTGTTAGTGTTACATAGCAATACTTGAAACTATTTAACTGTGTGCAAAAAAATGAGCTCTGGCTTGTCTAAAATGTTACAAACTATTCATTTATAAATCATACATATATATATATATATATATATATATATATATATATATATATATATATATACACACACACACACACACACACCCAACCAACCTAACATCTTAGCATGTTGGGTTTTGAAGAAAATTAACCATTTTAAATTAATGTTTTGGAGTATATTTATTTATTGACAGTACTGTAAACATATATGTGTGTGTGTGTGTATTAAGTTGTTTGGAAAATACTGTCCGATTTTAGTATAAACCATTTAAATTCTGTTCTAACATTTTTTAATATTTGTTTAATAAAAAATCTTCACATTTCTAATGATTAAATTAATGATTAATGATTGTTAATTTTCTATCATTTTTTTCCATTTTTTTCAAGCATCTGGACACTTTTACAACAAAATACATTCTGTTCCAAAGAAATAGAAACGACATTTAGAGATTTCTTGGCATCAAAACCTTTATATTTTGAGATTAAAATGCTGTTTAAATTCATTAATTCAAGTTTATTCTAAAATGGGACATTATTTTTCAAAACAATCTCTCTGTGTGTTTATTTCTTTTATATTTACCTTATATCTCATAGTAGACTATTCCATGACTTTAGACTCAGCCAATTTTTGCAGTTATTTTTGTGAGTTGAATATAGTCTTGAAAAATTTGATTTACTAATTTTAAAGATTGGAAGAGGTGGGGGTCTGCTATGGTAAGTGTTGCTCAGTTTCCTGGTTGTGATAAAATTTTGTCTTCTAGAAATCTGGCAAATGCATTAAACCTTATAAAACCAACAAAAGATTACAACCTCTTTTTTTCTTTTTTTAATTTTTTTAAAGACTTTAAATTTTATTTTTGGTTACAAACTATAAATGAATGAATCCTTATAACGGCTATGATAAACAACTTATCTTTTTCAGTTGTACCTAAATTTGGTGATTTTGTCTATATAGTTCTTTGGGAAAATTTATTCAAACTTATTTATATACCAATGAATTTTAGGGCTTTTGTCTTAATAAATATAATGTGTTGATTGATTTCAAGTAGACTTATTCTCCCATTGAAATTTAGTTGTTATTTCATTGGAAACCTGTAAACACTTGTGGTATAGTCGTTATCATGGTAGAAAATGAACTCTGCTATCTGAGTTCAAGTCCTGAACAAAGCTGTTTGCATTTTACATAGTGCTAATACACTTGTGAAAGGCATGAATCCAATGATTCTCTCTCCAGGTCTACAACTGGTTTTTCTTCTCCTAGACCAGTATGGTAACCAGTCTAGGAGAAAGAAAACTCTTAATTCAAATCATTTATAAGCTCAGAGAGGGATGCACACCACCAGGCTATTCATGCCCAAAACACTCCCACCACCAAACCAGGGTACGGGACCCCAGTGAACATTCGAATAAATTTTCTTTTCATAGAAAAATTATTTCAAGGCCTGAAAATTATACCTCTTGATGTTTCTTATTATATATAAATGTTGTCATATGTACTTACCTACCAGCCCATTCGCATAATGTTTAGAGTGTAGTAGTAGCTATCGGCCAACTTACTATGTACTTACCTACCTTAATTGTTAGGATTCGGTGTATGTCAAGCTGAGGAGAGAAAATAGGAGAAGTGAGAATTAAATCTCATATTGGTCATCTATTTCTTTCAGAAGATTTGGTTGCTGTGTTTTATTCTTTTTGTTTTTAATGTCTATTATTCCTTTCAAGGGCTTAAAACAACAAAAAGAAAAAAAAGGGTCTTGTCTAGACTAATTCTATTAGGACATTATCTCATTGCAGAATGTCAGACGTGTGTGCAGGAGGAAAGGTTGAGACTTATGAAGAGAAAAAGAGATTATCTCTAGTTGTAGTAGTTTTTATTTGGTATTAATTTTGGACTTGTTTTTTTTTTTTTTTTTTTTTTTTTTTGTATTAATTTTAGTTGCTTTTTATCACAACTTTTCTGACTGTCAATTAACAGCCATCAATAAACAGAGTAGATGAGAAATAAAGAATAAATTCCTGTCAAGAATATGTTATATTCCCTGCAGAGGATTAAGACCCACCCAAAAAGAGTGTCTGGATATGACACTTAACTTCATATGATGGTGAAGTGCTTGTTAAGGAGATCTCGAGAGTGTAGAGTACCCCTCTTCATTGCCATTACTCCCAGGTCCATTCTGACCCTGAATGCTAGTACCTGCTAGGGTCCCATCTATTTGTCATAGAGATCTATTTGAAAATTATTTGTGTTAGAAAGGAATACTTGATGCCATATAACTTTAATTTATTTGTATTAAGAATAGTTACTTGAAGCTATAATTGATTATTAAGGATTATTATTAGTTACTTGAAACTATATGACTGTGTGCAAACAAAAGACTATTATAAAATAGAAATAATTACTTGAAGCTATATAACTGTGTGCAAATTATTTGTAATAGATAGGAATACTTGATATATAACTGTGTAATATCTTATTGCCACTCTGGATCAGAGTGAACATCGGCATAATGACAATGAAAAGGTACTTCATACTTCCCAGATCTCTAGAATTGGAGCCTCACCATCAGATACAATTTAGTGTCCTACCAAGGACAACCCCCTTTTTTTTTTAGTGGGGGTGTTACTCTTCTGCTGGGGTAAGAATTCTTGAAATGAGGGTATTAGTCTGAAAGAATAATTAAATAGAAATCAATATTTCTGTGCTGACTATTCTAGAGAAGTTTGCATTTAAATAAATGATCCCCACTGCCTTCTCCATCACAAAGATTTGAGCCTTAAATTTCTCAACTTTCAGTTCTGAACTGTAACTACTAAGCTAAACCAGCTTATGGTAAAAATGTTTTCCTATTATATGTATGCTATGCCCATGACGACCTCTGAATTTTTCCCAGTGTAATTTATCCGTCTTTAAAAAAAAAAAAAAAATAATTTGGTTTGTTGCTTGTAGAATCTTGAGTGCCATGAATTCCATGTAACATCTACTTTTTTTCTTTATTTTTTTTTTTTTAAACTTCAAATATATTTTTACTTTCTCCAAATCAGTTTGTGTTATTCAGAAAACTTAAAATAAAAACAAGTTAGCAATTTGATTCATTTATCTTCCATGGTTCTATCGGCAATATTATCTCTGTTCTCTTTTCAAAATTTATCATCTTATTTCATTGCTAGGTCTTAGCTTTGACTTGAAGAAAAATTCATTACTCTAGGTTAAGTAAGAGTAACTTGAAACTGATCCCCTCCCCTTTTTTTTTAAATTTAAAAAATCTTCTTTTTTTTTTTTTTTTATAGACCTTATTTTCCTGATGTAGGTATCACTGAAGAACAAAAGTTTTTGTAAATGGGCAAAATTTTTCTCTCCAATGGAAAAATGTGATTTTCAGTTAACCTTATTGTTCTTTCAAACTGGACTAATATGATACTAAACCAGTTCTGAAGCTTTGGGGAATGTAGAGTTTCCCTTCATTGACATTACTCCCAGGCCCACTCTGATCCGGTGTGGTAGTACCTGTTAGGGTCCCATCTATTGTTCAAATAGAAATATTTAATCATTATCTATACTTGAAACCATTTAACAGAGTACAAAAGAATAATGTTGAATAGAATTATTAGTGTTAAATTGCAATACTTGAAACCATTTAACTGTGTGCAAACAAAGGATCACTATTAAATAAAATTATTAGTGATGGATAACAATGATTAAAACTATTTAACTCTGTGCAAACAAATGAATTCTGGTTCATTCAAAAATAATGTTACCTACAAACTATTTGCTTACAAATTATATGTATGAACATGATTTGGCATGAAATAACCCACAAGGGTTGATATGACATAAAACAGAACCAAACCTAACCAAACTTAAGACCATAGGTTTTTGTATGAAGCCATTGACCTTCTTCAGCTTTCAGGATGTAGTATTGTTTTGTCTATTAAAATATTCATTTCTGGCTAGTGAAGGTTTTTCTTTTCTCTCTCTCTCTCATTTGCCAGTGATAAAAGGTTTTTCTTTTCTTTCTTTCTTTCTCGTATTTGCCAGTGATAAAATCTGCTGTAACAGTTTTGTAAACAATACAGAATAGAATAATTTTGTAAAGAAAGAGAATCTGCTGCTAATTATAAACATCTGATACAAATTGCTTTATCCTAGAATTCAGAAATGCAATAATCTGAAAATTAAAACTTTTTAAAACTTTTGAAATCAGTCTGAAGTATTCAGCCATTTGATATTAATGAAAATGGCCTACATTGTTCTTTCAATGGGGCTTAGAATACACTGCATCCCCTAAAGAGTGATGAAACACTGACCTCAAAAAGGGAGAAACTTGGCTCTAGCACTAAGTTATATTTCCAGTTTTGAAGCTCTGGGTGGAATGGAGTACTACTTCATTCCCTATGTCCACTCTGACCTGGACTTGTGAGGATCCCATCTATTGGTCAAGTAGATCTATTTGAAAATTATTTGTATTAGATAGGAATACTTGATATCAAATAACTTTATGCAAAAAATTCTTAAGAAAAAACTACACAAAAAATGGGACTGTAGAATATGCCAACTACACCTCTGCAGACAGGTAAGACGATTCTCTTTTATGGGTCCATCTGTTAATGGTGAGTAGTGATCCATACTGCCTGATGATGGGATTTTGGTGGCTGTGCAGTCTGTGGCCTGGGTATTAAGTTGTTCATATGACCTGCAGCACTCCACTTCAACACTTACTTGTGCTAGACAGGCAGTCAGAGAGGCCTGATCTGATTAATTGACTGGTTATGTCAAGTCATAGCACTATACACAATATGATTGATTTCTGACTGTATTATACAAATTTCTCTTATGGCAAACATAAACCCAACCTCTTTTATCTTAAGGTGCTAGAAGGTGATGACTGAGGGTCTGTTACATATTGACCTTTGACAAGGCCAGTTTGTGTGGATTTAAAAAAAAACAAAAAAAAACAGGATATGCAGCTGTATCTTAAGGTAAACAAGGGACAGTGGAAATGCCACATGAATTGCATAGAGAGAATTACATAGGTGGGGCACTGGAAGGAAATATGTGGGCGTCAAAAAAATATATAATAACGGAGATTTTCAATCCCAGCATTCAGTTGGGGTAAGCAGTCAGCAGAGTAGACAAATCATGCTGTTTGGGAATTAGCTAGGTGGCCCTTGGGTTGAGAACTTGTTCTGAATCAGGCTCCTGTAAAAGAAACACCAAGAAGTAATATATCCATCTCTATGGGAGTGTAAATTGTAGCAATTCTCTATTCATCCATCTCTCTCTCTCAATAATTTTAACATTTCATAATAAAGAAGCAGCTTATATTTTTATAAACAAGCATTATACCTCTTTATTCTAGGTATACAACTAGTCAAGTGTATTTAGGGAAACAAGACTTTGACCCTTGTTTAATTTTAAACCACTTGATTTTCACAACTGAAAGCCTGACATTAGCAGAAACTCAAAATCTCCATCTTGACATAAGTATACTGGCTGATGTATCCTCATCTCAACCACAGCAAGTGGGTATCCTCCCCACCCCTGGTAAATTGCCAACAGAAGCTGATCTCCATGGTAGACCAGTGAATTCAAAAAAGAAAAACTAAAAAAAAAAAAACACCATAAAGTGAATACAAACAAAAAACCCAAATCAAACCTCTTTGAATTCACTTCAGAAAATGAAATTACAGAATTCTTTAGATTTATTGTAATTTCATCCCTAGAAGAAATTCCTTTAGCGAAACTGTCTCCTTTCTTGATTGAAAAGTTCTTCAGCTGAACAAACCCTTAAACTGTAGGAAAAAAAATTAGAAGCCGTTATCTACTTGTAGCAATAGATAAAAAATACAAAATCACGTATATATTTGATTAATTTCTGAGGAAATAAAAATTGGAATAAAAATTTCAGAAAGATTGAACAATCCCCACACACTTAAGGTGCTTTAAATGCTAAAAATCTGGACCCTCCAAGGAGACCTGCAGAGGGTATCCAACATGTGGAAGGTGTGCCCAAAAAGACCTTGACCACATGAAAGAAGATTGTATCAACAAAATCAAATGTTCAAACTGCCTAGTAAACCACTCAGCCTTTTCAAGATTTTGCAGTATATACAAAAGATAGAGGGGAAATCATGAAGGTGAAATATATAAAAAATCTTACATTTCTAGAAGCAAGGAAAATAGTGGAATCCTATATGAAAAATAATGCCTACATCAATGTAACACAGAAGGCAAGTTCAATCTGCAACAACAATAAACTAGATAAATGCAGAGCTCTCATTGAAAAACTAGTTCAATTAGGACCAAACGACTGGCCAAAGTTTCAAAAACTGATAAATGAAAAAACTACAGTTAGCTGAAATCAAATCCGAGAGTATAAAAAGTTTGGGTATTGAAACTGACTTCATAATTACAAACCTTAGATTTGTAGGTGTATATATATAGTCATCCACAGACATACTGTTTCGTTGTATCACAACTCTTCAGTGTGGCTAGTCACATAGGACGCTTGAAGCTAGGATCAAAACCCGCCCAACTTTACATTAGACTTAGTATCAGACCGCTTGGCCAACAAGCATACTATGTCAACTATGGAATTATAAGGTATCAAGTAGCAGCGTTTGTTTGTTTACATTTTATACCTTACCGGATACCAGGGTGCTCAATTCATTTGAAGAGCTTTGCATTATGCAAGCGGCAGCTGTAAGTTCCTTCACCAGAGTGCTCAACCCTCATGGGGTAGCATATACGTTGTCATCCACAGACAGACTGTTTTGTTGTATCACAACTCTTCAGTCTTAGTTTTATATATATATATATATATATATATATATATATAACTAAGATATATTTATATATTTTTGTCTCATACTCTGAAAATTCTCTTAATAACTAACAAGTGTTAAAGCTGGTGTGAAGATTTTCGGTATTCAACAATATCTTTTCATTAGACAAGACCTGATATCGCAATGAATAATGAGGAGATACTTCCTTGCTTCAAAAATAAAATGCCTTCTCTTGATCAAATAGCCAAAGAATTACTGAATTTTCCCAACTCTTTTGCTATAAGTAGGGTATGACACAAGATCAATTTTAATACAGAGGCCTTTGGCCTTGTATTATTGATGGCTAAGGGCAATATCAAAAGTAGTTTGGTTTCATTTGCATTTGATTCTTTTGGTTGGAGGGACTAAAGACAATAAACCTGAACCCCCACTTCTTCTAGACAATGGAAGTGCACTTAGGAAATGGAATTGGCAATCCATGTTCACACCCTGGACGAGGCTCTTTGCATTTCACTTTAAGCTGATGCTTTTGGGAAAGGCAGGAACTCTAAACCCCTCTCCAGCTAGTATTAGGAGTATGTGCAAACAAATTACATACAAAAGTGAAATAAACAAAAACAAACAATAATACATTGAAAATATATTTAGGATTACAATTAAACATTTACAAATGGTTCAAATTTTGGCATTAAATACCTTATGAGGAGTTGATATGCCATTAAATAAACCAACCAAACTATTAACTTTTTTGAATGAGATGAGACTTGGTGCATTTTGGCTGAACTAAGATTTTCTAAAATGACTTCTTCCTACTGTGATGTTCTATGTTTATTAGAGGGACCAAACATTTCCCCTTTTCTCTCTCTCTCTCTCTGTCTCTCTCTCTCTCTTTAATTTAAATTTTTTTTTTTTTTTTTGGTAATCCAACTTGGTTGCTTGTTCACCTTTCTGTGACAGTTTAGAAATCAGTTTTGTATTTATCACATTTGATGGCATATGGGTTGTATGTTTTTTTGTCTTATCTTCAATCTTACACACGAAAGGGAGACAAGGGAAGGGGGTTCTGGTGCTTGGATGAAATGCTTGTATATTTCTAACTGATTTCATGCCAGGCACACCCTTCTTACTTAGGAGATTGGTATAACCCCACATCTTCAAATATTTCCAGCCCAGTCAGCTGGGGCTGTAGAATACATTGACTGCTTCTCTGTGGAGAGATAAGACCTCCTTGCAAGTGTTCCTGGATATGACAGTAAACTGCATCTGATGGTGAGGCTCCAGTCCTAGAGTTTTAAGGAATGTGGTGTACCCTTTCATTGCCTTTACTCCCTGATCCACTTTAGGGTCCCATCTGGGTGAAATAGATTTGTTTAAAAATTATTTTCTTTGATAGGAATATTTGAAACCATATAATTGTGTGTAAATTATTTGTATTAAGAATGCTTGATTGAAGCTATCATTGTTTACTATGGATTATTATTAATTACTTGAAAGCATAATGACTGCGCAAATAAATAACTTTCAATAAATAGAAATAATCACTTGAAACCATATTATTATTATTATTAGTACTAGATTGGAATATTTGAAACTATACACTCTGACTGAATTGAGGAAAACGTATGGAACCATAAAACTGTGTGCAAATTATTTGTATTAGATAGGAATACTTGAAACCATAAAACTGTGTGCAAATTATTTGGATTAAATTGGAATACTTGAAACCATAAAACTGTGTGCAAATTATTCTTAAAAGCATATAACTGTGCAAATTATTTGGATTAGATAGGAATACTTGAAACCATATAACTGTGCACAAAGAACTCATGAATAATTATACAAAAACTGTAAATATAAAAGCACATGATTCCCTAACCTTCAAGCATTAAATAACTCTAGATGGGTTGGTATGCCATTAAAATCAATTAAATACAAAAACATGCATAATGCATGTGTAAATGACTTAATAGTTATTGATATTGAAAATGCAAAGCTGATTTCAAATTCTGGCTTAATTGCGAAAAGCATGAATCTATTTCTCCCTGTTCCCCTGGAGGTAAAATAGTAGGGCTAACTTTGTTTTAAATAAGTCTGTTTTGGTGTGACACATTCGGATGAACTGTCAAACAAATTTTGTGACTATGACTTACACATATATGTATATATTTCCCCAACTCCTTTGTCACAAGGCAGATGTGACATAAGGTCAGTTTTTAAGCAGAATTTAACAGGTTTGAATTCAGAGTTTTCCTTCTTCTAGACTGGTTGCCATACCAAGGTTAAAGAACTCAGTCTGCCCTACTATTTACCCATAGCTAGGGAAGGGAGAATAGTTGGATTCATATCTTTCCCAAGAGTATTAGCACTTTGTGAAATGCTAACAGCCTCCTTCTGGATTTGAACTCAGGCTGCTGTGTTCGTTTTCTATGACGATAATCATTACACTATGAATGCCTTATATACACACACGTACGCACGCACATGGATTAAAAAATACATCCACACTTTTATGGAAGTACATTCATGATATTATGATTTTAAACAGTCTCTGTCTATTCAGCATTTTTGTCAATACATTCTTGAAATTCTCCTCTTGTTGTCTCCATAATATCAGTTTTGCTTTTCTTATAAACATATGGCTATAGAAGTGTTGACATTTTTTTAATCACTGTTGAATGTGTTGACAGGAATGGTGAACAGGTGGATACTGAAATCATATCATAAAGGTGCTTCCATAGAAGTGTTAACATCTTTTTTTATCACTCTTTGTGTGTATAGGAAATAGATGAGAATTCATAATCATTAAAAAAAAAAAAAAAAATGATGAATCAAAAAGTTCTCAAATGCTGGTCAGTAGAGCAGTATAAAAACTGATATAATGAAAATTTCACTTTCTATCGTTTAGAATATAAGTTTCATATATTAACTATGGAAGAGAAGGTAGGATCATCAGATGAAATTTTATTCAGAAGAAATTGATGATGGAATGAATTATAAATACAAAGTATTTTCAATTCAATCCAATGAAACTGACATTTTTTAATCACCTGTATTGATTGGTTGGTTGTTTAAGTTTTATGGCATATCAACCTTTATAGGTTATTTAATGCCAAATCCATTTTTATTCAAATAATCGATTCTATTTCAAACAATTCATTTAAGCATGAGTACACAGTTTAATTGTCAAAAACATTTCTATTTCAAGCTATTCAGTGTAGTCAAATAGTTCTAATTCAAACAATTCAGTTTAGCATAAGTCCAGTTTAAATGTCAAAAACAGTTCTATTTCAAGCAATTCAGTTTAGCATAAGTACACAGTTTACATGTCAAAATAGTTCTATTTCGAGCAATTCAGTTTAACATAAGTATGCAATTAAGTTCTATTAGACCCATAGATAGGGCCCTGTCAGATGCTACCATTCTGGGACAAAGTGGACCCGGAAGTGATAGCATTGAAGGGGTACTCTGCATTCCCCAAAGCTCCAGCATTACTGGAACCTCACCATCAGATTGTTTAGTGTCATATCCAGGAAACACGTTGTGTATTCTACAGTCCCAGTTGACTAGGCACTCACTTGTATTGAGCCAGGAATACTTAGTATTTATGATTCCTTCCATCATCCATTTCTTCCTAATAAAGTTTCATCTGAAGATTTTGTCATATCTTACACACACACACACACACACACACATATATATATATATATATATATGTATGTATGTTCGTGTGTGTGTGTGATGGTGCTGTTACAAAGAAACCTCTTCCATTTCAGATCTTGAGGAATAAACAATTTCATTTTAATTGATTTCAATATGTCAACCCCTCTGAGCCTATTTTATGCCTCTGGTTTAGAGAATTCCATACATTTATGTTGAAAGTTTTTGTGTGCTGGTTTAAGAGATTATTTTTTTAAATTTTAATTTTTTTATTTATTTTATTTATTTTTTGCACACAGTTATATCAATTATTCCTATCTAATCCAAATAATTTGCACAGTTATATGGTTTCAAGTATTCCTATCTAATCCAAATAATTTGCACACAGTTGGATGCTTTCAAGTATTCCTATCTAATCCAAATAATTTGCACAGAGTTGGATGGTTTTAAGTATTCCTATCTAATACAAATAATGATATGATTTTATGTAATTATATCTATTTTATTTCACTTGTTTGTATATGATTTCAAGTAACTAATTATAATCTTTAGTAAATAGTTATAGCTTCAAGTAACTATTCTTAATACAAATGATTTATACACTTATATGGTATCAAGTATTCCTATCAAATAGGAATAATTTTTCGATAGATCTTTTTGACCCCTAGATAGGACCCTTACAGGTACTACCACTCCGAGTCAGAAGGGACCTGGAATTAATGGCAAAGAGATACAACCCACTTGCCAGAGTCTCACTATCAAATGCAGTTTAGTGTCATAACCCAGGACATGCCCTTTTTCTGTGTGTGTGGAAGAGTTCTTATCCTTCTGCAGGTGTGGGGGGGTTTAGTCAGCATATTCTAAGCTCCACTAACGGGGCAGAATTTTTCCTTATATGATTTTATTAAAATATTGCATCAGAAAAGAGAATTAAGTCGGATTGTAGATGAGAAGGAGAAAAAGTGCAAGTCTCCGTGTTACTTGTAAGGGATGGTGGAGAGGGGGCTTAGCGTGAAGTACCGGAAGTTGTTTGCTTGCCAAAGTTAGTCATAGCATTTACAAAATAATATGTATAATAACAGTAACATCGTAACTTTACGTCTCTGTACACCAAAATACACACAATAAACTAACTTTTATTTTTACATCTTTGTACCAGATTCACCGCCCCCCCCTTTAAAATAATCCTTTGTTTAGTTGAATATTAAGAATAATAATCTACTGTTTACCTTTATGATAAGATTATAGTATACTAGCACAAGATGTTGTTTTACTTTAGGCATTTGTTGAATATATCTTACTTAAATTCTCATTATCTTTGTGTGCATATGTATAGTTGTGACCTACCAAAAAAAGAACACCTCCTACCGAGATTTTGATAGAGTAATACACTTAAGTGCTCTTTTAAAAGAATGAAGCAATTTCCTATGCCATTTGTGGCTAAATAAGTTTTTAGAGTCTGCAATTCTTGCGGAATGTTTATTTAATCATCCTAATTCTTGATATAATGAGAGATATAATTATGCAATTTTCATTAGAAATTTTTACCTCTTCCTAAATAGAAGCAATGATATAATCAAGGACTGCTGGTTCACCATTGTCTGGCCTTAATTTAAGGGTCATGTTTTTTACTAAGATTTGCTTAGTTTTGGTACAAGGCCTGAAGTATGGATCACTCAGTAAGAATCAAACACACTATCAATGGTCTGCCAAACAAGCTTACCATTAGATCAAGTGATCCCTCCCTTCTCCCCATCTTTATATATAATAACCTTTGCTTAGTTGTGGCACAAGTACAGATGTATGGGACTCTCAGTGAGACTTGAACTCACTAGTAGTTTGCTAGTCGAGCTTGCTAACAACTGCCCCAGCCGAGGTACGCATTCAAAGTGTCCATGTCATTTTTCCATTTAAAAGCAAAAACAAATAAACGAAACAACAAACAATGCAACAGGTAAAGGCCTATGCACAAAACTAGCCGTTTTGAAGATAACTAAATTATCATCCTATTTTTACAAACATAAGAATATTGGATTTACTATTAAGTTTTATCTACTTTATTCACTTGATGTAAATGAGCTGGAGTTTTGCAAAGGTTATGCAATTCCATTATTCAAATATATTCATTGTATCAATCAACTATTATTGTCTGTCATTAAAAGGAATCATGACAGCCATAAACTTTTCGATCGAGTTCAGAAAGAATAAATAACAAATAATTTTTTCTTTTCTGGAGGAATTATCAGCGTTTCTTCTTCTTACAACACAAATTCATTGTATTGTTAAAGTGTCCAGGAAATGTTTGTTGGAATTAAGTTTTTTTGCTTAGATCTGGCAGAAGACCGTCGGTTTGCTAGTTTAGTTTGCTGACCATTACGCCACCCGAGCAACCCCCAATGATTGTCGTCTTGTTGACTGAATTTTATTATCATTATTATTATTTACTTATTAGAGTTTTTCACATCAGCGTTAGCTGATGGTCTTTCACTGGAGTTTGAGTGACAGCAAGTCTCCAGGACTCTTCTCAGTATTCTGGCCGTTCTCAATAATGTAGTAGTTTGGATGGTCTCCACTCGTCCGCCTACTTCCAAGTCCTCCAGTCCCTTTAGTAATCCTTTAGTTACTGTGCCAAATGCACCAATTACAATTGGTATAATTGTCACCTGCATGTTCCATAGTTTTTTCAGTTCCCTAGCAAGGTCAAGGTACTTATCCTTCTTTTCACATTCTTTCAGTTTTATTCTGTGGTCAGCCGGGACAGCAAAGTTGACAATTTTGCAAGTTCTTTTTTTTTTGTTGATTATTATTATTAGGTCTGGTCTTCTGGCTGAGATTAGGTGATCAGTTTGTATGTCAAAGTCCAATAGGAGTTTTTGTGTTATTTTCTAGGACATTATTCTAAATAAATGAATAATATAACGGACTTTGAAAGATACTCTCTAAAGGAATTGTTTTCTTCTAGTTTATGAATGCCTAAAAGTGTGTTAGCCTGGTTGGTTAGCCTCGTTACCATAAATGTTCTGTGTATGACACTAAACTGCATATAATATAGAGGCTTCAAATGCTGGAGCTTTGGGATGTGTAGAGTATTCCTTCATTACCATTATACCAAGGTTCACTCTGACCCGGATTGGTAGTACCTGTTAGGGTCCCATCTATGGATCAAAGGGAACTTTTTCATCATTTACTAAGAATTATTATTATTTGAAACTCTACAACTGTGTGCAAATTGTCCTTATTCGATAAGAATAAATAAAATTTCTAACGTTAAATAGCAATGATTGAAACCCATTTGATTATATGCAAACAGATGCGCTCTAAGAAATAGTTACCGCTTATAAATCTGATCAACAGAATTCAGATATTAAATAACCTTACAACACCACCACCAATAATAATAATAGCAATAACCGAACAAATAAATAAATATTGGAGGCCAGGAAGATGAATTTTAACAGAGATAAAATACTTTTAGTGTTTTAAGGAAATTGCTAGATGAGACAAGGAAGCACTTATAGAATAATCCAAAATAATAATTTAAAAAAAATATCCAGAACGAACTTGCAACAACAAAAATCTTAAAAGAAATAAAAAATGTAAAATTAATGAAAACCGTAGCATCTTAAATACACTGCTCAATGTAAAATATAACATTTTCTTCTTCTTTTTTTTTTATTTTATTTTTTTTTTTTAATCTAATTTTAATTTTTTCGAAGAGGAAAAAAAGTAGACATCCGTGTTGAGGATTTTTATTTGATCCTTCACTTTTTGGTGCAACGGGGAGGTGCACTTTGGAGGATGAATCTCCGGTTTCTAGACGTATCTAATTATTACTTTCAGGGCCAAAGTCCTGAATTATAATTGACATGTTACTATAAACTATCAGACTAGGATCAGTTGTTGTTGTTGTTTTAAGTCCGGGGGGGGGGGATTCATGCTTGATGTAGTTTCAGGTTTTCACTTTTATAACAAAATTAATTTCCAAGAATCATGTGAGTGTGACTCGTTTTGTCAACCTTATAATACGCCCTTTTTTTTTTCTTTTTCAATTTTACTTAAAGAAATTACTCTACGTATTATATACTACAAAGGTTACAGTTTGAAACATGATGAATTAAACAGAGGACCGTCTCCAAGTAATCTGAATGGGTTCTCTAAACGATTTATTAAGGAAAAAATAATAAAAAGAATAACAATTTTTTTTTTTTCAATTTTGAGTCTGTTAACAGTAAATTAAAGGGAAGATTTTCTTTATAAGTAATCGTATTTTTTACAAGCTTTTTAATAAACTTTAAGTTGCAGACAATTTTTTTTTTTAATTTTGGGAGGGACTTCGTCTTAAATATCCGTTCTGGTTTCGCTTGTAAGCTTTGACCGTGATACCCACAAAAACAAAAACAAGACTTTTTGCGTGGTATATGTTTGAAAAATCATAAACAGTAGTAGTCATGCTTGCTTCTTCATCAACTCTCTCTCTCTCTTTCTGGCTGTGGGAAGATTATGTATGAAATGTGGCCTTGCTTCTCTCTCCCTCAGCATGTTATGTGTATATGTGTTCAGCGTACCCACCTCAATCAGAGTAGCTAGTAGGCTGGTTGACACTCCCCAGGGCTGGCTGGCTCGTTCGCCTGCCTTGCATACCTCGCTTCCTCTTGGCGAGTGTGTGCATTTGCAATTAGATACTATTTAAAAAAGAAATATATATTTTTAAATAATAATAAAATAAATAAGCACGTACACGTACACATATACACGAAAGTGTATAATATACACTTAGATTGTCAGTCGGTATTTTTACACCCAAATTTACAGAATGGCTGTTACCCCTTCACACATCATTCATGAGGATATGTCACTTTTCTACTACAGACAGCTTGCATCCAGTTTACAGGTAGGTCACTCAATTCTTAGGATATATATATATATATATATATATATATATATATATATATATATATATATATATATATATATATATATATATACGCACACACACACATAATTCTGTTTAGAAGTTTGGGTTGGTTTATCATCTGCTTCAAAAGTGATAGTCTCTTACAGACATGACAGGTGACAAAAGTTTGGATAAGTTTATGACACACCAATTGTCCTGGTTAAATAAGATTTAATAAGTCCGGCTTTGGGTTACTCTTACTGCGCTTTTAACTTGGGTGAAGTGCACGGTTTTTTTGGGGGGAGGGTTAATTTAATTTTTTAAATTCTTTCTCTGAAAACAGTTAATAGAAATTTTGATGCTTAAAGAAATGAATAATATTCTTGAATAGATGTTATATTATCAAAACTTTCTTTTATCTCTTCCTTCAGATGTGTGTGTTTATAGAAAAATTTAAAAGATGAATTATTGACAATAGATGTTTCTTTCTCCCTCGGACAGTATCATTAGAACTGTTTATATTTGTAAATAAAATGTTCCTCGAAGTTAAGCAGTATTAAACTTGATCAATAATTGGATGGGTGACCGATAAAGTACTATACGCTGCTTGTATCTTAATACTAAACTAAATGTAGCTTACTAAATAAAGAATTAGTTTTAAAGGTTTTTTTTATGTAAGTCAATTGGTTCCCAGGATTACCGTATGAGTCATGGCACTCATTCCTTGTTTACCAAATGAGTCATGCCACCCAACGTGTAAACATTTTTTTTAAGTACTATTTTTTTTCTTATAGATTTTTTACGATCAATATGTCAATAATTTTGTTAATTCGCAACAACTCGTTGATTAATTTCAGATTTTCAATTGATTTAAGATAGTTGTAAATTGTTCACTTTTTAAAAAAGCATTTGTATTCTATAAAAACTTTTTAAAGGCTTCCTCTCTCTCCTTCTTGTCAATTCTTCATCTTTTAGGGATTTTTTTTTAACTATGACAATAGCATTGTTTTTGATAGGTGATTTTTATTATGTAATCCTATTGCGTAAGAAACTTTACTTTGTTTTTCTATCTTTGAATGATATAAAAGTGTTAGACAGAAAGAGAAAAACCTTAAATAATAAGCGAAAAGGTTTTATTGTTAATTCGAGAAGATCGGCGATGTCTAACTTTTTAAGAACTTTTTTACTTGTCAAAATTCAGCTTCACATTACTAACCTAATTATCAACAAAATGCTGTGGCGGGTGGGGGCTTTAAAATGTGTTTGGGTGTTAAAAATAAACACTAGACCTTTCTATCTCTTGAGTTTTCATAGCATTTTGAGACTTCTAAGATTTAATATCCTCCAAAGATTTGATATTTTTTTTCATTCATATCCACCCCCCCCTTCAGAATTTACAATTGTTTTAGGGATTTTTTTCTCTTAGGACCTTAAGAATTAAATCTATTTTATTCAATCTCTTTATTAATGTATCTATTGATCCCCCCCGCAATTTTTTAGCCTTTCTTTCCGTATTTTTAATTAGTTATTAACAAAGCTTAGTTTAATTGTTACACAAGGCCGATAGTATGGAGCACTCATTCAGAATCAGACTGACTTGTAATAATTTGCTAGTTGTGGTCTCGGACTTTTAATTTACGTTTTGACATTTTGAAAATAAGATATTTTCATTGTAAAATGTTATGATATAAAGAGAGAAAATGTTTGTAATATATAATTAATTATACTCCCTTTTTCAAAAGGAGAAATTTATCAAAATTGATATTAAAATTGTACGACTAAAGAATTTGTAACCCCAATAAATCTTTTTTTTTTTTTTTTCTTTTACGATATTAAAAAGCATGCAGAAATATAATGGATTTTTGTTTATGAATATTTTTATATCTACGATAAACAAAAATATCTATTTTCAAGGATTTTTATAAGAAAGCGGGGAAAAATCGAAATCTTTTTCTTTAACCTCGCTCTTCGATTTTTTTTATTAAAAAAAGAAAAAAGATCATTAATGAAATTTTATTGAATTATTTTTATTGGCTTTCCAAGTATTTCAAGGTTGATATTAGCAATCAATTTTGTACACTTCATTCGTTGCATCTGACTCCCTAAATATATTTGAATAATAGACAACTTATTTGTCTTTTAAAAGGGTGCTTTTCGTGGGTACATGCATCAACAAGAAGTTAATTCTGTATATTCACTTATTCAATTCTAGTGGCTAAATTAAGGGTATTTACTGGGAAGATTGTGTTGCGCCCGAAGTGGGTAGCTTCTATCTGTTTGCCTTGCATCGGCATTCAAAATGCTGGCCTTATACCTGGTATCGAACTGAAACCTCTGTTAGCTCCGAGGTTAGAGTCGACCCTTTTAGAGTAGACTTTTTTTTTTTTTTTTTTTTATCAAGGTTCTAATTCTTAACCCCTCTACCCGATAAAACTCGCAGAGATGTCAGCAGATTTTAAAATCAACATTTTGACATCAGATTTCTTGTCCATAGCTTTAACCACTTGCTGTACATTTAACTTTAAAATCTTTGACCGAGAGATACAATAAGATCTAAATAATTCAAGCGGCTTTTAAATATAGATTATAAATTGAAAAAATTATTGAATTCTGTTATATTACATATTCTACAGCTAGCAAAAAAAGATATTTTAATTATTTATCAGTCGTGTTTGGCTGAATAAAGATCTGTTTTTTTTTGTTTTTTTTTGTTTTTTTGTTGTTGTTGTTGTTGTTCTGTGTGTGTGTGTGTTTTGGGCTTCAAAAATTAATTCGATTATTGATTTCGTAAACAATAAACATAAGATCCTGGGTCGCCCTAAACTTGTAAAGTTAAGTTGGTGAACGTAGTCAAGGGTGACCCGAAGCTACTACACCGAAGTGTAGGTTTAAAGTCTTTGGTATGACGCGACCTGGGATTGAACCTAAGTCTCCCGGACCATTGGCGAACCACATGTAGAATGTGTGACACAAGATCAATTTTAAACGGAGTAAAGTTAGTTTGAGTTGAGGTTTCCTTCTCCTCGACTGGTTTTCATACCAAAGCTTGAAAAGTAAGTCTTCTCCATGTGTAACAATATTTTTTAGTAATTTACAAAAGAAACGACTGGACGATTTGGGGAAACAAACTTTCTTTAGGGGCTTTTTGGATTTCAAATGATCCTAGAGCATAAAGTTTGTTATCGGGAAAAGGTCAAAGGTTGTTATATTTGGAACCATTTTATTAAATTTGGATTGATTATTTTTAACGGCATTTCAATCCGTGTAAGTTTATTTTGTGCCTAAAGGTTTGGGAATCGCGTTCGTTTATATTTGTTTTTTATGTAGTTGTTTCTTAAGAACTTTTTTTCTCTGCACACAGTTGAAGGATATCAAGTATTCCTATCTAATATGAATGATTATATACCGGCTCATTGGCCCAGTGGGTAGAGTGTTCGTCAATGATCCAGGAGACCTGGGTTCAATCCCAGGTCCCGTCTTACCAAAGACTTGATACTTCCTTGCTTAACATTCAGTAATATAAGGTACGTACGAGTGTAAAGTGGAGCAATCCAGGGAAAGGAGTAGCGCCCTCCCCTACACTTTGGTGTAGTAGCTATTGAAAAGGGAGCCTTCTGGTTGCCCTCGACCACGGTCGCCAACTTTACTTTTACTTTATATGGTTTCAAGTAATTATTTTTATACAATGATAGTTATTTTGTTTGCACACAGTTATGATTTCAAGTAACTGATAATGACCCTTAATGAACAATTGTAGCTATTCTTAAAACAAATAACTTGGTTATGGAATCAAGTATTCTAATCAAATATGAATAAATTGCACACAGTTATATGATTTCAAATATTCCTATGGATTACAAATAATTTCTTAAACAGATTTGTTTGACATAAATAGGGCCCTAACAGATATTACCACTTCGAGTCAAAGTGGATCTGGAAGTAATGGCAATAAAGAGGTACATTAAATTAAAAGAGCATGTTTATTTCGTCTTGGTTTTTGAAAGTCTATATAGCAGAACTTAAAACCTGAATCTTAAAAATGAGTGGTTATGCATTGGAAAAATGCAATTTGATATTTTTCAAGTGTGCAGATATATTAAACAGGTTTTTTTTAGAGGCAGGCAGACCCCTCCCCTTCTAGAAAATAGGCGTTATATAATCTTCCCACCCTAACAACAGCACACTTTCCTTCATTTGGCTTTGTGCCAGAAAGTTTGGTGATGTTTAGTCTGCAACTTACGGTTTCATTTATTTCTTATCCAAAGAATTCAACTAAAATCATTTAGACTAACAAACATAGCACATCTTGCCACAGTGCAGTTGTTAGAGAAGTTCGTCGACGATGAAAATAGTGGTTTCGATCCTTGTTGAGGGCTTGTTTCACATTTATAACTTTTTCGCGTACGTGAGCTTCGTAAATATCAATAAGCAAATTGCTGTCTGGTTTTCAAAATATTTAAAGTTATTTGTCTCGCCTTGTTTTTGTTTTGTTTTGTTTTGTTCTCTTTTTCTATTTTGTGTTTTTGATAATTAACTTAAACGAGAATAACCTTTTTGGTCTGCCCAGACGAATTTTATTAAGGTTTCTTTGTTATTAGTGCAAGAGAGTGGATCAGATGTTGGGTAGAGAGGGGGCTGAAAATGAGCAGTGTGTATCTGGGTGAGGAGGACAAACAATAGAAATAGTAGGACAATTTATTTCATTTTGTTTTAAGTTCTCTGTCTTTATTTCTTTCGCCCAATTGGCTGGGGGGGCTGTAGAATACACCGACTGCAATCTCTGCAGAGGGGTAAGACCTCCTCACCTCTTACAAGTGGCCTGGATATGACACTAAACAATCTGATGGTGAGGCTCCAGCCTTGGAGATTTGGGGAATGTACCCCTTCATTGCCATTACTCCCAGGTCCACTCTGACCCGGAGTGGTAGCACTTTAGAGGGTCCTATTTATGGGTCAAATAGAACAAACTGTGTGCAAACAAATGACTGATGTTAAATTGTTACTGTTACATAGCAATACTTGAAACCATTTAACTGTGTGCAAACAAATGAGCTCAGGCTTGTTTAAAAATGTTATCAACTAAATGTGTTTATGAATCATATATATAATTGATATATATGTATAAAGAGGATTTGACATTAAATAACCTATAATGGTTGATATGCCATAAAACCCAACCCAAACAAATTATATATATATAAACTATAAAGAGGATTTGACATTAAATAACCTACAATGGTGGATATGCCATAAAGCAAAACCCAACCATCACTCCTTTCCTGATTTTAAAAGGTTTTTTTTTTCTTTTTTATACACAAAGACGTTGTTATCATCGATGACTTGGTAGAGTTTAGAATACACTCTATTTCCTACAGAGGGTAAGAGCATCTCCCCCAAAGGTGGGGGTGACCTGAGTATGCTACTAAACTGCATCTGAAAGGGAGTTTCCAGTTCTAGAGATCTAGAGGGTGGGTGGAATAACTCCTCCTAGATCCACTCTAACCCAGAGTGGTCGTACTTGTTAGGGTCCCATCTATTGCTCAAAGATATGTTTAAAAAATTATTAGTATTAGATAGGAATACTTGATATCACATAACTGTGTACAAAAAAAAAAACAACTCTTAAGTAACAACTATACAAAAATGTAAGTATGAACATACAATGAATGCTATTCTCTAACCTGTTGGCATAAAATAACCCTAGACGAGTTGACATGCTGTTAAAATCAATTAATCATCACCTTTGCTGATTTTTTAGTCAGTGCTGGACTTACCTATAAACTATAACACAGGGCCGCACACCATTCAGGGCTTCATTTTAAAAAATTTTTTAATCGTAACGCGCGCGCACACACACACACACACACACTCTCTCTCTCTCTCTTATATATCCCCGTTTCTTTTGTGGGGGGTGTCTTTGTTTAAGAAAAGGGCCTTAAATTTCATATAGCCTAGGACCTCAGCAGGTGAAAGTCCAGGTTTGTTTTTGGTTTGACATCTTTTTAGTATAAGCGCCCCATTAGCTTTCTTTGATGATAATTTACTCATCAGCTGATCACCCAGACGAGACAGACCCAGAATTGAATAGCTCTGACTACTGTTTGTGATTGTGTGTTCTTCGTGTTATAAGTCTGTTCATCCCATTCCATGTGTAGGTGGATAGACAGTAGATAGGTTGGATGAATATCTAGTATTGTATTGTACATGGGTCTGACACCTTTTTTTTTTTTTTTTTTTTTTTTTGACAAGGCCTAGGGGCATCTTAGTTCAAAGGTTCCAGAAACATGGCGGTGAGAGAGGGAGAACAACCCTATATAAAACATGGCGGTGAGAGAAGAACAACCCTATATAAAAACTAGGCAAAGTCTATGCCAATAACAGTTTGTTTCGTTAAAGAAGGTCACAATTATTTTCATTTTGCCAAAAAAGTGAAAAGATCAACAACTGTTGCTCTTTTTGTTAAATAATTTGTATGCCCCTTACTGCTTCTTTATCAACTCCTCCCAGATTCTTTCCACCCCCTCATATCCTATGGTTTACCGTCTCTCTCTCTCTCTCACCCTTGTCACAGACTGTTGTTATTTTCCGGGATGATTTTTAGTGGCAGACGACTGCCCCCAGCATTTTTTTTTTTTTTTTTTTGAAGACCCAGATGAAGAGAAACACATCTTATGACTCAGATTAATAGTTTTATTTAAAAAGAAAAAGGAAATTGTTGATGGGGAGTGGAGGGAAAGTTTTTTTTTTTTTGTTTCGTTTTGTTTTTTAAGTAATTGTGTCGTGTGTAGATTTGGACTTCTGTTGTGGGTAATAATCTAGTTTACGGGCGCGGCAAATATTAACCCACTTAAAATCACAGAATTATTCATAACTTTAATGTTTAAAATCCTTTGTACATCATTCTAATATCTGTCAAGAAATAGACATTTTTTTTTTGTGTGTGTGTGTGTTTTTAAACCATTTCTTTTATCTGTAATGGATTAAGTTTGATCTTTTCAGACTTTATATGACTGATAATTTCTAATCATCTCTTCTTTAATTATAAAGTTTCATGAATTTTGAATTAATATATTTGGTTTGGTGAATTAAACTTATGCAGTGTCCCCAAATCTTCACATTGCAAAATGTGTCACCAATGCAAAAAGTTTGGGAGTCTCTAAATTAGGGATTTAAGTTATTGATTGAAATTGCTCTAAAGTAAAACTACACCCCACCCCATCAAAGATTTCTAAATGTTTGGTTTGAGTATGATGTAAATAAACATTGATATATTATTATTAACAATCAGTTGCGGATACCTAACCAAAAATGTTTGTACAAAGAGTTCAGTTACATTAAGTCCTAAAAATTGTCTATCTGATATATACGACATCTTCGTGGTTGGGAGAGAGGAAAAGACTAAATTGTAGCTTGCTAAAGATATTCTTTTGGAATTTGACTGTCCAGTAAAAGAAAAATGAAACAGATAATTGAAACTTACTCTTATCTAGATGGTGAATTTAAGTACTAGAGTGATTCAAATATTTTGGTAGTATGTGCTAGTTTGTGGCCAAAGCAGTTCAAGCTGCAAATGGTAGTACTGTGATAGTCGGTGTGCTCGCACGTTGTGCATTATTACACTCTATGTATGAAGTGAAAACTTACGCTTTACAAAGTCCGACGGGCCATAAAACTGTGAAAGGAAGCAAAAACGTTTGTTGTTCAATAGATGAAAGTGCAGATAATTACAGTAATTACAGATGGTTCAAAGAATTTTGTCTAAGTTGTAAGAGCCTTGATGATCTGGCAAAGTCAGGTAGGCCTAAAACAGAGGATTCCGAGACCGTACATTAAGTTATAAAGATAAAAATGGCGAATATGAAGTGAGCTTGGTATTTCACAGTCCAAGATGGTTCATCATTTGGAGCTCCTGAATTGTGGTTCACATGACCAAAATATTGCAAAACTTTTGCCTTGTCCTATTATACATATTTACCAACCCCTCTGCTCAGGCAGGATATAACACAAGGTCAATTTTTAAGCGGAATTTAACAGATTTGAATTCAGAGTTTTCCTTCTCCTAGACTAGTTGCCTCACCAAGGCTGAAGAACTCGGTCTGTCCGACTATTTACCCATAACTGGAGGGAGAATAATTTGGATTCATACCTTTCCCAAAGGTATTAGTACTATGTGAAATGCGATCAGTCTCGTCCGGGATTTATACTCGTGTCACCGTGTCCATTTCCTATGACGATAACCATTACACCACGGGCACCTCCTATTATTGTCCTATTATTACAGTTTCCTCAATATATATATATATATATATATATATATATATATATATATATATATATTGTAAATTGCCATAGAATTAATGAAAGTTTTCATGGGTGGGCTATTTTCTACAGGCATCCAACCAATAATTATGCAATCGTTAAAAAAAACCCCGACATATTATATATACATACACGCACAACTAATTTTAATAACTTAAAATGCTTTAATATTTCCATTTTTTAAAAAATTTTTTAGAAAGGAGAATTGGAGTAAAAAAACTGATATAAGAATGATTTTCTTTTATAGATGTTTGATTTTGAAATTTCTGTTTATATTTGTTTTTAAAAAGAAAAAAAAACAACTGATATTAAAAAAAAAAGTGTGCACAATGGATTCCAGTTCCATTTGAACAACTCCACTTAATAAAATGAATTGTATAAGAACAAAATCAAATTTTTAACATTTTTCTCTCTCTTTTTAAAATTTTTTTATGCAAATCAATTTCAAAGAAACAACCGATTATGAAAGTGTTTGTGTGTGTGGGAGGGGTTTGCTTAAAACAGAATTCATTCTATACAATTCTTATGAATTCAGATTTCCTCGGGGTTTATATTTTTATTCAGGTTTTGTGTTGGAGTGAATTGCAAATCTTTCTATGAATATATTTGTGTGATATGTTTTGGAGGTGTAGAAAATGACGTCTAATTGTGTCGTGCATATTTCCAAATATTTTTTTTTTTTTATTGTTGCATAAACTGAAGTGACATGCTTTTGTATAAGTGGATGATGTATTTAGATTTGGCTATTTAACAAAACTATCTACAACAGTACATTGGGTAGTGATACTAAATTGATTGTTAGGCTCCAGGCCTGGAGCTTTGGGGAATGTGGAGTACCCTTTCTTTTCCGTTACTCCCAGGCCCACTGACCCAGAGTGGTTGTACCTGTTAGGATCCTATCTATTTAATAATTTTGTATACTTTAACTGCGTACAAACAAATGACTGATGTTAGATTGAATTAAATATTATATAGTAATACTTGAAACCATTTAAGTATGTGAAATGAATGAATAATGTTGAATAGAATTATTAGTGTTAGATAACAGTACTTGAAATAAATTAACTGTGTGCAAACAAATCAGATCTGGCTCGTTAAAAATAGTGTCACCTACAAACTAATCGTTTACAAATCATATGTATAAACAGAATTTGACATTAAATAACCTACAAAGGTTGGTATGCCATAAAAACCAACCCATCTTGATAAGATTACTAATGTTAAATAGCAATACTTGAAATCCTCTGACTACGTGCAAACAAAATGGTTAATGTTGAATTATTAGTGTTCGATAGAAATACTTGAAACCATTTAACAGTGTGCAAACAAATGAGCTCTAACAACTTGTTTTAAAATAAAGTTACCTATAAACTATTTGCTTATTAGTCATATATATATATATATATATATATATATATATATATATATAATTTGACATTAGATCACCCACAAGAGTTTGGAGGTGCCCGTGGTGTAATGGTTATCGCCGTAGGAAATGGACACAGCAACACTAGTTCAAATCCTGGACAAGACTGATTGCATTTCACATAGCACTAATACCCTTGGGAAAGGTATGAATCCAATTATTCTCCCTCCAGCTATGGGTAAATGGTAGGGCAGACTTGGTTCTTTAGCCTTGGTGAGGCAACTAGTCTTGGAGAAGGAAAACTCTGAATTCAAACCTTTTAACCCCCACTCAAAAATTGACCTTGGCTCATATCCTGCCTGAGTGGAGGGATTGGTAAATATGGATAACCCACAAGAGTTGATGTGCCATAAAACACCACCAACCAACCTACTGTGTTAAGAGGTTTGAATTCATCAGTTACTAAAAGATATTCCTTTGTCTCTAATTCACACACGCACACACACTGATTATTCCTTATATTATTGTGGTGACAATATATGTATTTACCCGCCTCCTCTGCCATGAGCAGAATGTGACACAATTTTTTTTTTTTTTTTTTTTTTTTTTTTTAGTGAAATAAAGCTGGTTTGAATTTGATTTTCCTTTTCTTAGATTAGTTGCCTAACCTAGGCTAAAGAATTCAGTCTGCCCTACTATTTACCTATAGCTGGGAAAAGAAGAGATGCATTCATGCCTTTTTCATGGGTGTTTGCACACAAAGTGAAATACAAACATCTTTTTACAGAATTTGAACTATATTAATATAAATATAGATTTTCTCATTCAGTTTTGGATGATGCTAATTTAGTTTGCTAACTCTATATATTATCAACTTTCCTTGAAGATGCTGCGAACAAACATGAACATATTAGATTCAGTGACCAAAGAATAGATTCATTTAAAACAAAAAGCTAAAAGATGAAGATGTAAGTCAAAATGATTTACTGTTGATTTTTGAGAGGCACATTATTTTAATTTCTAATTGAATATATTTATTCTGAAATTTTGACAGAAATAAGCTAAGAAAATATTGACTTTGAGCCATGCTCTGTGAAACTGTGCTATTGTCTATGTAATATAAAAAGTCTTGATGTTATTGGGTCATCTTCTTCTATTTGACATGGTCTATTTTCAACAGTTGATGTCGACTGACTGTTTTTACATTCACTTGTGATATTTATTCAAGAAATATTTTATAGACTTGTCATTGTATAAAAATTAAACATATAATAACTCTATTCTTTTCGTAATGTTTTTATTCATTCCACTAACAATCCTTTTATTCCTGGCTTTCTCTTTATACACAATATCTTTTGTTCTTCCAGCTTTTGCTTCTTTGTAGAAGGTGGTAGAATATTCAACATATAGTTCACTATGTAAAAAAAATAAATAAAAATATAAATGTAACTGCATCTACGAAGATCATTTAAATAAGTTTCCAGACTTTTTGTATCATATTTACCCAACCCCTCTGCTCGGGCAGGATGTGTTAAGGTCAATTTTTAAGCGGAGTTTATCAGGTCTGAATTCAGAGTTTTCCTTCTCCTAGACTAGTTGCCTCACCAAGGCTGAAGAACCTAGTCTGCCCTACTATTTACCCATAGCTGGAGGGAGAATAATTGGATTCATACCTTTCCCAAGGGTATTAGTGCTATGTGAAATGCAATCAGTCTTGTCCAGGATTTGAACTTGTGTCGCTGTGTCCATTTTCTGCGACAATAACCATTACACCACGGGCACCTTTTTTTCCAGATGGGCACTAGTCCCCTTTGAAGTAATCTCCTCTGGCTGCAATGCACTTGTTGTACCATTCCAACAACTTCTGGAAAAACCCATGGAAGTCCTCTTGTGTGAGCGTGTCAATGACCTTCGTCACAGCCTCTTTCATCTCCTCAATTGTCTCATAACGACAGCCTCTGAGCTTAGGGAATAACCAAAAGTCACAGGGAGCAAGGTCTAGACTATCGGGAGGGTGAAGAACTGTCTTGATGCGCCTCTCGGTCAAATAGTCTGTGACAAGGATGGAGTTGTAGACTGGTGTACTGTCCTGGTGGAGATGCCACTGACCTGATTTGAAGAGTGCTGGCCTCTTCTGGCGGAATCTCTTCCTGAACTCCCTTAAAACCTCAACATAGTAACCCTAACCCTAAGCCTTTGGCCAATCAACTCTGATGTATTGACTTTCTTACTCCTCCCACACCTCTCATCATCCCTCACAGACTTCCTGCCTTCCTTGAATCTCTTATGCCACTCAAAAACTGATGCTCAATTCATGCAAGATGGTCGGAAAGCAGTCTAAAGCATTCCATATGTTTCTGTGGCATTTTTTCCAAGTTTAAAACAGATTTTTATTGCATATTGTTCTTCTAAAGAGTCTTCACATCCAGATTGCATTTTTGAAATTCACCAGCTGTGACAATCAGGCTTTAGTAGGGTGTATTCCAATTCCTACTGTAGCTGTTCATTTGAACCTGAAGATGTATAGCAATAACATAGTGAATTTTCAAGAGTCTACGACAATTTTAAATGCCTGTACAAAAAAGTCTCGAAACTTATTGAATGCACCACATATCTGGTTATTTATAAAATCAAAAACTGATTTTGTACTTCATATCAAAGTCTGTCTTTCTCTGTTTGACCTGAAATGGCATATTTTGTTATCTGGTGACCTATTGACCACAGAAATCAACTTGGCATAGTCTCTGTTGAGGTCTGTGGTAACGTCAACATCCATATAAAAACAAATCAGGTTTCTGGGACTTTCCATTTGGCTGTAATCATTGGAGAGACACATACACAAAACTCGGTATAATAGTATAGATGTGCATTATATATGTACCCCACCCCCAACATGGTGTGTGTACATTGCGCCATTGTTGATATCAAATAATAATTGATACTATAATATGGACCTGGGAGTAATGGCAGTGAAGAGGTACACATGATCAGTTGAACCAAAAATACAGCGCAAAGTCATTCCACCTAAAATCTGATCAAGCAGTCTTCGACCACAGTGCATTCTGCCATAATTCCAGGTTTCCAGTTGTTTGAGCTTCACCATCTTACTGACATGTACCTCTTAAGTGATTGTATTTATCTATTTCTGGAGGGGATGCTATTGCTCCTTCTTTTTAACTTTACTGATCTTGCAGTCTGGAAAGTAACCCGAGTTTGATAACCCTAGTGCAACCATTGCCAATGAGGGCTCTCTTCCTTTTGGGATTCTGCCACCTGCAGTTTCTTGGAAGCCGTTCATTTTTTTTGCCCATACAAACTTTAATACTGGCTCCTGTCACTTCTGAATGTGCAAAGTTTTTTTTTACTGCATGGCTTCTCTTGTTCTCATTACCAGAAACTTTGAAAGGCTTCTAAAGCGAGCTGAAGAGTATTGGTGGTCCCATAATGCAGCACTCAAATGAAAATGCCCAAACTGCCTCATCCAGGATTAGAACTCTGGTTGCCAATCTTTTCATGACCCATAAGACTGTCAACATCATCTTTATTGACTGTTATGCCCAGAACTTTTCTTTATTGGAAAGTTTGCATCTTTTCATTCCATGGACAATCTTTTCAGCCCGGACAAACCCATGTTTAGCCTTTTGGTAAAATTTTTTGTTTTTAAAACATGCTTCTCTGTACATATCCCTTCATTCTTTGGTAAATTTCATATGGTTTGCACTTCTCAGCTACCAAAAATTTAATAACAGACCTCTGTTCAAGCCTGGAGCATTCTTTGATATTTGCCATTTTAAATAGTTTCAAAACAAATATTTATGTGTGATTAAAAAGGTTTTTTTTTTTTACTATAAACCTATTCCAAACAATGAGAAGTTTACATTTATGGAAAGGGAGTTGTGGGATAATTCACTTTATTTATTGAATCCCCTCATAATTTGGAAACTGAAAAAATTAATGGGCCATAGCATGATATTAATAAAACTATATTAATGGAAGAATGAAAGGAACAAAAAAAAACACTTGAGCTCAGAACATTGTCTGAAAATTCTAAGAATACTGTAAGATGTTAAGCGGAAATAAACAGCTTAACTTTATGAGATCATCACTTATGAACATTATTTAAATTTCTTACAATGTCTCTTAACTCTTGTCTGCTTGATTTGGTTAAAACATCAACAAAAACTGTTAGTCAGCTCAGCATTTTACATCATCTTTAATTAAACAGAAATCTTTCTCTATAGGAAATGTTATTTTAATGACTCTTCTACTTTCTAAGTTTTTTTTTAAATGACATTGTTCATTCTTTATTGTTTATGGATTTTATACAGAATGTAAAGTTTCCTTTTTTTTTTTTTTTTTTTCATGATAAATTCTTGTTTGATTTTTCCTGCACATTTTTAGACTACTATTTTCATTTTTGTTATTCTTAACACATCATCCTGGGTAAATTCAACACAGTCAACTGTGGCTCTAGGATATGCTGACTGCATCTCTGCCAAACAAGTGACCTGGATATGACACTAAACTATCTGATGGTGAGGTTCCAGTTCTGGGGAATGTGGAGTTTCCCTTCCACTTTGACCTGGACTGGTAGTACCTGTTAGATTTCCATCTATATCAAATAGAAATATTTAATTATTTATCAAACTTGAAACCATTTAACTGTGTGCAAATAAATAATGTTGAATAGAATTAGTAGTGTTAAATAGCAAGATTTTAAACTATATAATGGTGTGCAAATAAAACTATTAGTGTTAGATAACAAGACTTAAAACTATTTAACCATGTGCAATCAAATATGTTATAAATTATATATTCAATATATATGTATAAAGAGGATTTGGCATTAAATAACCTACAAGGGTTGATATGCCATAAAAAACAACCCAACCAAATCCTATATATTTAATATATATGTATAAAGAGGATTTAGCATTAAATAACCTACAAGGGTTGATATGCCATAAAAAACAACCAAACCAAATCCTATATATTTAATATATACATATAAAGAGGATTTGGCATTAAATAACCTACAATGGTTGATATGCCATAAAACCCAACCAAACCAAATCATATATATTAATATATATGTATAAAGAGGATTTGGCATTAAATAACCTACAAGGGTTGATATGCCATAAAAAACAACTAGGCTTAATTGTTTTTCCGTCTTCCTGTGTATACTGAATCTAGTGATCTTTTTACTTCATTGAATCAAATACCTGTTCAATGAGATCAAATCTGCCATTATTCTTTATTCTCTTTGTGATGAGAAGAAATGTCAACCATTGATTTTCAGGATTTATTGCTTCTTTTTGTCTTCATATTATATTTTATTGATCTGTTGGATTTTTAAATATTTCTCACACATTAGAATCTTTGTATGTATGTGTGTAGATGTGCATTCCAAGGGATACATTCAGAATGTTTCACAACTTTTGAAACAAAATGATTGGACACAAATCAAGGACCACAAATGATAGAATAATGGAAATAACATTGATTGAATAGTAAAATGATAATATTTTTTGATTTGCCAACATCTAGTTTCAAACATGAACCAAAAATATCAAGAGGAGCCCTAGAATAGATGTTCTAGATGTCTGCCATTCAGTTGAGGACAAAGTTGTTGATAATCCATACACATTCCCTCTGAGTGATTGCTTAAATCTTCTCAGTGATGTCCAATGAGAAACCTATCGTCCCCTGATCTTCAAAGTTGTTGACTAACTTGAAAATCTGGCTCCTGTTTAAAAGTGTTGAAATTGAACTTCCTTCTGTTTCTTGTTTGAATTATCTTGAAAGACTTAGTTTTATAATATACCTTCACATTAAAAGATCTTCTGCTTCATTGTCTAAGTCAGAATTTTCCTTTATTTGGTTGAATATATCAAAATGTTAAGTATTTCCCAAAAATAATCTCAAAAGAGAAAAAAGTCAACAGAGAAGATCTGAAAGGCAATTGCTTTGTTTCAACAATTATGAAATACCTTGTACATGCACATACATATATATATATATTTGTTGTAGGTCCAAAGAAAGAATAAAAAATATATTTGAAAATAGGTAGGTCTATGAAGAGATTTGTCTTTTTTGAATTTATTTTTTTTCTTACATATGTGTTACATATGTGTATGTTTCCAAATTGTTGCTGTTGTCAAAGAAACAAAAGCAACAAGCTATAAACATACACATATATAACACATATGTTAGAACAAAATAAATGAATTCAAAAAAATACAAATCTCTTATTGGACCTACCTATTTAAAATATATAGTCATCCACAGACGGACAGTTTTGTTGTATCATACCTCTTCAGTGTGGCTAGACACACACGATGCTTCAAGCTGGGATCAGCACTATATATATATATATATATATATATATATATATAGTGCTGACAGGAAGTGAAATTGCAACAAACTGCATGTATTATTCTGTTTACTACGAATTAGATGTACAATTAATATAACCAGCTTAGAGTCAATTATCACATATGTAGATGAATAAGTGCACTGGTTACCAAAGTAGGCATCAACCTTCAGGCTATTGTGAATATTCTCTCTCTCCAATTATTATAATCTTTGTGTAATAATGTACGATCTATGTAATATTTACTACTGAATTAAATATATTGACAAGGAAGGAAACTATGTTGAAAAATAGATGTTATGTAGAATAAAAGTTTTTTTGTTAGCTGCAGACTTATTAATGCATCTTTCTCTCCCCACCCACACACACACAAGTACCTAAAATTAAAATGACAAATTTGCAATATGAGCTTTTAATTCCTTCGTTATTACTGACTATATATACTTTATCTCAGATATCATCTACTCTTGTTATAGATAGTACAGCTTTTCAACATACTAATGACTAAGATTAATGTCCTATTAGTTTGTATTATGCCAACTGCTGTTGGTATTTCTCCTTGGGGAATATCTCTCTGGAGTTTTTTTTAGCATATCTTCAGCATTATCTGCTTTCATTATTAATGCACAAATTATAAAAACACACACTTTGATATCTCACACACACACACACACACACACACACATATATATATATATATATATATATATATATATATATATATATTCAAATAAAAAAATAAAAATAAAAACATTACCCAGAGACAATATGTATATTTCCTAATTAGGAAACCAGCTTGAAGTCCCACTGCTAGTTAATTTTAAGGTAGTAATAATACCAAATCTTATTTTATAAGGGCTTACAAGTTAATAAACAGCATCAATTGATTACTCGTTATGATCCTTTTCTGGTGAGGTTTAGTTATAGTGTAAATATAAATATATGACTTTGGAGAAAAAATAATCATAGGACTTTTTCAGCTGTCTATTTTATATGGTTAAGAAAAAAGATAAAAATTTGGTTTAACAAAAATTTAGTAAGGGTCCAGTTTGGTATTATATTTACTTTGTAAATAGAACCCTCTTGCAAAAAGCTTAAAATATTTTGTAATTTTTAAAAATACTTTAGTATCCCATTAGGAAGCACGGAAAATTTGTTGATCATACCAGCTGTTGAGTTATAGAATGATTGACGAAAAATATTTGGTGAATGATAGTTTTATTTCTCATTGGCTATTTTGACTCTCATTGTGAGAGAAAAGGAAGAGATTTAAATCTTTAACCTTTTTGATGTCACTGTTCCCAATTTTCAGTCACTTATAATGCTGCTGCTGCAAAAAAGACTGTTTCAATAAATGTTATTTGAAAAACTCGGTATAAGATATTATTTAAAGCAAATGTTATGCCCTCACCTCAAACCTGTGGCATTAAGCTTTACAAAGCTAAGCTTAGTAAGAAAAATAAAAAAAAAATCCAACCAAAGAAAAACATCAGGTATCTTTTTTGTCATTCAATTCATGCTGCATATGGTGGGGTGGGGGACTTACGTTGTATCTGTGATTGAAATATCTTCTGAAACTTGATCATGTTATGTTTTAGTAATCAAGAAGATCTAATGTTGAAAAGAAAGATTCTGAGGTTGTGTGATGTGTATTTTTTGCCTCTCTAAAACTAATTTCAAATGTGTCAACTGATCAGACAGCTGTTATGCTAAAATTGAATTGTTTAAATGAGATAAACATGGATTCTTAGTAAACAGTTCTATTTATAGAAGTTAATTTGCCATTTGTGGTTAGGTATTCATTTTAGGTTGTTAAGAAATAATTATATCTATTATGTAATTATTTTATCTGGTTCTTTTAATCGGATGGAATTGCAATAACAAAAAACAACACCATCAGGTTTCAGAAGTCTTTTGAATATAAAGTTCCTTTTGAAGGATTTGTAACCCCCCCCACACACACACACCTCAATTTGGAAATCAGCCCAGTTGGTTGGGGCTGTAGAATGCACCAACTGCAAAATGGTAAGACCCTCATTCCCAATGAGTGTCCTGGATATGACACTAAGCAATCTGATGGTAATGCTAGAGATTTGGGGGAATGTAGAGTACCCCTTCATTGCTGTTGCTCCCAGATCCACTCTAACCCAGAGTGGTAGCAGCTGATAGGATCTTATCTATGGGTCAAATAGAACTGTTTGACATTTAAACTGTGTGCAAACAAATAACTTATGCTAAATTGACTTGTTAGAAATAGAGTTGTTTGATCATTTAACTGTGTGTAAACAAAAACGGATGTTTAATTGAATTATAAGTGATACTTGTAACAACTTCTGTGTATGCAAACTGATGATTGAATAGAATTATAAATGTTAGATAGCAATAATTGAAACTCTTTAACTGTGTAGAAACAATAGCAATACAAATGTGCAAACAAATTTGTTGAAACTCATTTAAAAATGAAATTACTTATGAACTGTGTGTGCAGACAAATAAACTAATGTTAAATATATAGCAAGTCTTGAAACGATTTAACTGTGAGCCAAAAAGTTTGGGCTCACTTTAAAATATTATCTACAAAACATGTTTACAAATCATATGTGAGTTTTTTGATTTTTTTTTTTTTGTTTGTTTATCTGTCTGTCCTTTCCTGACAAGGGACAACCTCTTCATCTCCATCAAATTTTCTTCAAGACCATCATAGCACAGCAATAATAATCTATAAAAATTATGCATTGATTTGCAAAGGACTGTGTTATCTATGTACTCTACCTAGAATAAGTAATACTCCTCATTACACAAACTAGAATAAGTGTTCTTCCCCATTACTCAACCTAGAATAAGTGTTCCTCTCCATTACTCAACCTAGAATAAGTGTTCTTCCCCATTACTCAACCTAGAATAAGTGTTCCTCTCCATTGCTCAACCTAGAATAAGTGTTCTTCCCCATTACTCAACCTAGAATAAGTGTTGCTCCCCATTACTCAACCTAGAATAAGTGTTGCTCCCCATTACTCAACCTAGAATAAGTGTTGCTCCCCATTACTCAACCTAGAATAAGTGTTGCTCCCCATTACTCAACCTAGAATAAGTGTTGCTCCCCATTACTCAACCTAGAATAAGTGTTCCTCCCCATTACTCAACCTAGAATAAGTGTTCCTCTCCATTACTCAACCTAGAATAAGTGTTGCTCTCCATTACTCAACCTAGAATAAGTGTTGCTCCCCATTACTCAACCTAGAATAAGTGTTCCTCTCCATTACTCAACCTAGAATAAGTGTTGCTCCCCATTACTCAACCTAGAATAAGTGTTGCTCCCCATTACTCAACCTAGAATAAGTGTTGCTCCCCATTACTCAACCTAGAATAAGTGTTCTTCCCCATTACTCAACCTAGAATAAGTGTTGCTCCCCATTACTCAACCTAGAATAAGTGTTCCTCTCCATTACTCAACCTAGAATAAGTGTTGCTCCCCATTACTCAACCTAGAATAAGTGTTGCTCCCCATTACTCTACCTGGAAAAAGTGTTGCTCACCTTACTCTACCTTGAATAAATGATGCTCCCCATTACTCAACCTAGAATAAGTGTTCCTCTCCATTACTCAACCTAGAATAAGTGTTCCTCCCCATTACTCAACCTAGAATAAGTGTTCTTCCCCATTACTCAACCTAGAATAAGTGTTCCTCCCCATTACTCAACCTAGAATAAGTGTTGCTCTCCATTACTCAACCTAGAATAAGTGTTGCTCCCCATTACTCAACCTAGAATAAGTGTTGCTCTCCATTCCTTCTTCCTCGGAACAGTGCGTAGTATTTGTGTATTCTGTGAAAAGTGTTACACAAGCACATATGTCAAATCTAGAGAATTTATTAGCAATTCAACTTCTACATATCTGATTAGGTTAGTCAGCAACAACAAAGAAAAGAAAATGTATTAAGAGGCTCTAAGATCAGACAAAAACTGTATCTGCATGGATCTAATACTCCAAACTCAATAACCATCGAAGCCTGCTGGCATTATCAGATACTGCTTAGGGTGCCTTGGCTTTAAGGTATTTATATTTCAGTTCAGAAAATTTTCTGATGTTAGGGTCATCATTTGATAAAAAGGTTTGTTAGTGACACTACTGTTATTGTAGGTTGGTTGGTTGATGGCGTATCAACCCTTTTTTGGGTCATTTAATGCCGAATCAAGTCAGTTTGATAAAAGTTTGCACGTTTCAAGATCTTCCTATCTTCAAATATGTATAAGTACAGTTTTTGTTTACACACAGCTAAATATTAAAACAGTTCTATTTCAAACAATTCAGTTTAGTATAAATACACAGTTTGGTTCTATTTGACCCATTGATAGGACCTTATCAGGTGCTACCACACCAGACAAGAGTGAACCTGAAAGCGATGGCAATAAAGGAGTACTCCACATTCCCCAAAGCTCCAGTATTACTGGAGCCTCACAATCAGATTGTTTAATGTCATATCCAGGACACTCAATGTGGGGCAGGGGGTCTTGCCCCTCTGCAGAGATGTAGTTGGTGCATTCTACAACTCCAGCTGACTGGGGCAACTGCTATTGTAGGAATTTATTTTATATATATATATATATATATATATATATATATATATATATATATATATATATATAATCTACCAGTGAAACACAGAGCACAAAATGCATAAAAATGCAGGTCTGTTTGCATTTTACTTTGCACTAACACTTTTGGAAAAGGCAGAAATCCATCTCTGAATTTAAACCAGTGTTTAAAAAACAACCTTGTGTTTGTGGCCCACCAGCTCATTGGCCTAGTGAGTAGAGTGTTTGCCAATGGTTTAGGAGACCAAGGTTCAATTCCAGGTCGAGTCATACCAAAGACTTGCTTAACACTCAGCATTATAAGGTACGTATCAAGGGTAAAGTGGAGAAATCCAGGGAAAGGAGTAGCACCCTTCCCTACACCTCAGTGTAGTAGCTATTGAAAAGTGGGCCTTTTGGTTGCTCTCAACTACATTCGCCAACTTTATTTACTTTTTGTGGTCCAGGTGTGGGGTTAAATCCATTTATGAATTTTTGCGAAACTCTTTGCCTTAGAAAAATCTGAAAGTACAAATTCTAATTGATCTTTTCATATCTTTTCTTATTCTTATAATTATGGAGGTTGATATTTAAAAAAAAAAAAAAGCTTTAACTGAGACAAAAATCATTTCAATTCCCAATTTATTTATCTTTTCAATCTCCTGACTGCTTTTGGCTTGAACAATTAGTCAGAAATTTATTGAGAGATTCATTTTGGAAACTACTGATGACACTAATAACAGTCTGCATAAATACAAATATAACACTAGTACCGAAATGCTATAGTATCGACTTTGTTTCTCAATAAATCTCTCCTTCTACTTGAATAACCTTGTTATCAATTTTTCTTTACGAATATAACACTAATATTTCTGCAACTGATGATTTGGTAGCTTTTTTAATCCATAGCAAATTACAATGTTCATATTTGAAATTCCTCCAATGGCAACTGATTTGGTGCTGATGTCACTTTGATCTCTTAGAGTTGTGGTGAGATATTTTTATAATGTTGAGGCATGATAATAAGTGTAAACAAAATTTTTTAGTACTAAATATATTTTTCTATCCTTAGAAGTTTAGATATTGCATGAATTTTTTAGTTAAATCCAAACTGGTTGGTTGGTGCTGTAGAATATGCTGAATGTGTCTCTGTTGGGAAATAAGACCCCCCTTCCCTAATGAGAGTCATGAATATAACACTAAACTACACCCGATGATAAGGCTCCAGTTCTGAAGCACTGAGGAATGTGGAGTAGCCCTTCACTGCCATTACTCCCAGGTCCACTCTGGCACATAGTAGTATTACCTGTTAGGGTCTCATCTATCGGTCAAATAGAACTGTTTAACCATTTAAGTGTGTGCAAACAAATGACTGATGTTAAATTGTTAGTGTTACATAGCAATACTAGAAACTATTTAACTGTGTGCAAATAAATGACTTCTGGCTTCTTTCAAATCTTACCTACAAACTATTTATTTACAAAACATATATATATGAATTGGATTTGGCATTAGATAACCTACAAGGGGTTGATATGCCATAAAACCAAACCAAACAACCATCTTGCTGAGTAGAAATATTAAATGACTAACTTTTTAAAACTATTTTTTAATGTCATTTAGCATGATAAATGTTCTATGGAATGTTTGGTGCCTACTTACTTTCTATATGCTTTTATTTATTTATTTTTGCATCATATATATATATATATATATATATATATATGAGAAGAAGTGAATTGAATCTTACTGAATGTATGTAGAAAAAGATAAAAACAAAAGAAAGATATGTTTGGTGATTTATTTATTGCCGTTTTTGTTTGAGAAACAATTATAACATATAAATATTTTGATTCAGTTAGAAGTCTTCATCAAGGCTGGTAGATGTTGTTATAACAACATCTACCAGCCCTGATGAAGACTTGAAGTTGAAACATGTTGGCACAGTAAACGAATCACCAAAAATAATCTTTCTTCCATTTTTTTACGCATACACATGGTTTGCTATAAGAACATGTGCTCAACGTTAATGATAGAGCCTATGTAGATTTGTTTGAATAGACGCAACAGTTGTTGGTCACACTGTCACTTTCTTGTCTTTGGATGATTACATAAGTAAAAAAAAAAACTGACAGTCATCAAGTCTCTGTGTTTACCCTATTCCAACTAAATATATATCCTCATAAAAGTGGATGCGTTTACCTATATTTGTTCCATAAATCCTTTCACATAAATGAGTTAAATGCTAAGGTTTTCTAACCAGGAGAAAAATCTTAAGGAAAACCCAACTGAAAAACAAAATTAAAACTCCAACCTAATTCAGCCAGGTATATAAATAGTATCATATTATCTGGTGGTGATATCTGTGGTTTGCATTCATTTCAGGAAGAAATTAAATGTAGATAGATAAGAGTACACAAAAACAAGTTTAATGTTTATTAGTCATATGGACGGATGTTTTAACAAGTTGGGCTTCAGCTAGTTTGATGATAATTTTCATTCATGATAAAATTCAAACTCCTAAACAAAGTACCATATAGAACCGTATAAGTTGACCTTTTAAAACCGGTGGAAATCTCTACAAAATGAGGAACCAGTCTACATGGCACAGTTAAAATTCGAATCTTTACCACTGGTTGACCATACGATGTGGTAAATATGTTTGAATTTTAGCTGTGTTGTATAAGTTGACCGTTGATTTTGTAGAGATTTTCTCAGGCTTTAAATGTTGACTTATATGCTACAATTAATGGAACTTATTTGTGTTTTAGAATTTGACCCTAAGAATAAACTTTTAAAATAAGTTTTACAATTTACTTAGGGCTTTCTTCAGTCATAGAATTGGTTTGGTTTCAGCTTTCATGCCAAAACCATCCTTATAGAATGACGGCATTGGTATAATAGCTGAGGGAGATAAGTAGGTTTTATACCTTTCCCAGGAGTATAATGAGTCATAGTCGAAGTATAATACTTGGTAATCTCATGAAATAAAAGGATTCTGTGAGAAAGAAATGAAAAAAAGCGCCTTGAAGAAATGTAATATGATATTGTTGATACACATTGAGAAACTTTGTTTTACTTTTGGCCCTGTCAGCAGAACTTAGAATATACTGATGAATAAAGTGAGTGGTATTTTTTTGAGACCACATGTCTGACTTTGTCTTTTTCCTGATGTGAACTTCTCATTTCTTCATCTTGTCTTGGTCTTCACCAACTTTCTTTGTGACCTCACAACATCACAGTTGCTAAATTGCCCAGTTGGCTGGGGGTGTAGAATACACCAACTGCATCTCTGCAGAGGGATAAGACCCCCCACCGCAATGAGTGTCCTGGGTATGACACTAAACAATCTGATTGTGAGGTTGCATTAATACTGGAGCTTTGGGGAATGCAGAGTACCCCTTCATTGCCATTGCTCCTAGGTCCACTCTGGCTCGGAGTGGTAGCACCTGATAGAGTCCTATCTATGGGTCAAATAACACTAAATTACATACTTGTGCAAAACTGAATTGTCTGAAATAGAACTGTTTTTGACATCAAAACTGTACTTAGGCTAAACTGAATTGTTTGAAATATATCTGTTTTGACATTTAACTGTGTGTGGACAAAAACTGTACTTATACTAAACTGAATTGTTTGAATTAGAACTGTTTGACTAAACTGAATAGCTTGAAATAGAAATGTTTTTGACAATTAAACTGTGTACTCATGCTAAACTCAATTTTTTGAAATAGAACTGATTATTTGCATAAAAGTAGATTTGGTGTTAAATAACCTACAAAGGTTGATGTGCCATAAAATCCAACCAACCAACCACAGTTGCTAAAAAATACAGGCATCATTTGGAATATTCAAAGCTAAGTTTATCATTACACTTTAGTTTCTTGGTGATTTGCTGAAATTTGTATAAAAACGATTCCTATGAATGTTTTACATTGATGAATTTTACAATTAATTTTGTTGGAATAATATAATATGGAGTCATAAAGATTGATAATCCTAAAAGAAGACAGCAGATAAAATTTCTTGTTTAATTGTGATAAGTTTGGTTGCTTAACTGGTTCAAGCAAAATCCATAAAAGATGATCTTGGGATACATGTTTTAATCTTACCTAAAAATTTCTTTATTTATTCTGATTTCTCCACATTTTAGTGAAATAATGTTTCATTTCATTGTTTAATGGCATATCAATCTTTGTAGGTTATTTAATGCCAAAGCCATTCTCCTAGAAGAACAGTAGTGGTACTATTTAACCCAGAGCTGGGAGGATAAGGAGGTTCATACCTTTCCCAAGGGTATTTGCCCAAAAGTGAACATAATAGCGCGACTGGAGTATGAACTCGCTTACTACGATTCCACAATCCATTGCTTTAACCATTACACCACGAGGACACCCCCAAGGAATAATGAAAGAATTGATTAAGAAATATTGCAAGAAAAATCCAACTCCAAAGGAGGTTCATTTCCACTTTAAACCAAACTTGTAACATGTTGGCTTCATAGGGAAACAAATAAATGCCTACAATAAAAATTTTAAGCTGGTGATGATTGGGGAAACTTATCAAAAAAGAAAGATACTCTTTATTTCTTTGAGGTGATAGATAGTTTTGTTGTCAAAAATGAATAACTAGTTTAAAACCTTTCATCTTTGCTTGGGATCAGGACTGTTTTTATATATGTATTTATCAACTCCCCTGCTTGTGATATAAAATCAATTTTTCAACAGAGTTTAACAGGTTTGAATTCAGAGTTTTCTTTCTCCTAGACTGGTTGCCTAACCAAGGCTAAAGAACACAGTTTGTCCTATCATTTATCAATAGCTGGAGAGAGAATAATTGGATTCATACCTTTTCCCAAAGGAATTAGCACTATGTAAAATGCAAACTGCCTTGTCCAGGACTTGAACTTTGGTTGCCATGTCCATTTCCTATCTCAGTAACTATTACACCATGATTGACTCGACAGAAAAATATTTACATTTTATCAATTTTAAAATTCTTTTTTATGTCATTAAAGGCCATAATCTTTACAAATTGCCACATTCGTTTATTTTTTTCTTATTTACTTTTTATTTTTTTTTTTTTGCTGGTTTACAATTGGTTTAAATTGTTTTATTTTTTTAATGTGTTGTCAACAGAAAATGAAATTCTACTCTTTTTCTGCATATTTTCCTCTAAGAAATTGGTTTTCTGCTGAATCGACATTTCTCTGCTTCAGTCTGATTTTAAGCACTACCATATAATTTTACATTTGAGTTTTCTCATAAACCATATCAACCCTTTTAGTTGACTTTTAAGAACTAAACTTTTTAACATTATAAATCTATTTCTCTTTGGACATTAGAATTGTCTAGCCCTATATATAAAAATTGATTTACTTGGAATTTTGCAGGATTTATCAGCCCAGTTGTAGAATACACTGACAGCATCTCTGCAGAGGGGTAAAACTCTCTCTCTATCTAGTGTCCTGAATATGACACTAAACAGCTTCTGATGGTGAGGCTTCAGCCCTGGAGCTTTAGGGAATGTGGATTACTCCTTCATTGCTATTTTACTCCCAGGACCATTCTGACCTGGAGTGGTAGTACCTGTTAGGGTCACATCTATGTGTCAAATTAAAATTGTCATTTTCTATATATAAAACCATTTAGCTGTGTGCAAACAAATAATGTTGAATAGAATTATTAGTGTTAAATAGCAATACTTGAAACCATTTAACTCTGTGCAAATAAATGACTGATGTTGAAGTGTAAGATAGCAATACTTTAAACAATTAACTATGTGCAAGCAAACAAGCTTTGGCTTGTTTAAAATGTTACCTGCAAACTATTTGTTTACAAATATATATAAAGCAGGATTTAGCATTAAATAACCTACAAGGTTTGATATGCCAGAAAACCTAACCAACCAACATCTATAATTCCATCTTTTTCTTTTCACATGTTTAAAATTTATCTCTGACCTTCGAGATGTTATTTACATCCTTGGCTAAATCATTAAAAAAGATATTTCTATATCATTCATCAATTGAGTATTTTTTATATGATTTATCTTCAGAATATGCTGCTAGCACAGATTCCTTTGAGCCTATCTTACCATCCATCCCTATAACCTATCACATTTGTTAAGTCTTCTCAACAGCATCCAGTGTCTGCATAGAATTGATGAATGGAAATTTTTACGAGTTGCCCAGCATTGGTGTGTCCATATGTAGTAGTCCATAGGAGACTTGCTTATGAGTTCTTTCTTATTTGCCCAGTAGTGCCTTGCATGTTTTGCTAGCATTTCTTGGATGGTTTGCAAGATGAGAGATAAGTTGCTGTACAGCTATTGTTTGTGGGGTGCTGCTTCCAGGATTTGTTTAAAAACGCCTTGCAGTATGGCAGTGTAGTTTATCTATTCATCTTTATTTATTCATTTTTAAGTTTGGCTGGGTATATGAAGCTCTTTGAACCTTTTTCCTTGTGTCTGAAATATTTTAAAGAAGAATTAAGCATACCTGATGACCTTTCACAAGGCCTAACAGTACACTGATTGTATTCCCGGTATAGGAGTAAGACCCTCTCCCAAGTGTCCTGGATATGACATTAAACTGTCTCTAATGACCAGGCTCCAGTTCTGGAGATTTAGGGAGTGTGGATTATCCTTTCATTGTCATTACTTCCAGGTTTATTTTGACCTTGAATGGTAGTATCTGTTAATATTCTTTCTATGGATCAAATAAATCTGTTTAAAAATTATTTGTATTAGATAGGAATACTTACGCCATAATTGTAAATTATTCTAATTAAAAATAATTACTTGATGCTATAATTGTTTACAAAGGATTATTATTAATTACTTGAAACCATATAACTGTGTGTGAACAAATAATTATTACTGAATAGACATAACTGATTGAAATATTATAATAATTATTAGTATTAAATGAGAATACTTGAAACCATACAACTGTGCAAATTATTTGTATTAGATAGAAATACTTTATGCCATTGGAGGAGTACCTGTGGCATAGTGGCTAATGAGCGCCACTTAGAGATGATAAGAAGTTATATAGTGTCACCCACCAACAGACTGTTTTGTTGTATCACTACTCTTCAGTGTGGCTAGACATGCGAGATTCTCGAAGCTGGGATCGAAACCCAGCTGACTCCTACGCACTATATATATATTTCTGTTTTCACAAAAATAGCATACACATATTTTGTGTGTGTGTATATATATATGTATGTATATATATATATATATAATGTGTGTGCTACTCTAAGTTTATAAAGAAAGCATTATGAAAAATGGCCTTATAATTTGTGTGTTTTTATACTTGCATAGTACCCATAAAAAATGATGAGATTATTTACGTAAGGATTGATACCTCAGTTAATACTCAAATTTTGCTCTCTGCCGATAATCATAGTATCTGTGAAATATTACACACACACACACACACACACACACACACACACACACACACACACACACTCTCCTCTCTCTCATATAATTTGAGTGTGTAATGTGGATTTATATTTTTTACTTTCTTCAAATTACAAATTTAGACTCTTAGCAGTATCAAATCAGATGAAGGGAGGGAGTCCCCATAGTGTAATGATTAATATGCTGCACTGTGACATCATAGTTAGTGGAGAGTGGGTAGTCCTCATAGAATAGTGGCTAATTTAAGTAAGTAAAGTTGGCGACCTTAGTTGAGGGTGACCTGAAGGTTCCCTTTTCGATAACTACTACACCAAGGTGTAGGGGAGAGTACTACTCCTTTCCTTTTATTGCTCCACTTTAACCTTGATCCGTACTTTATACTGCCAAGTGTTAAGCAAGGAGGCATCAAGTACCATTTTTTTGGTCTTTGGTATGACTTGACCTGAGATTGAACCCAGGTCTCCTGGGCCATTGGCGAACACTCTAAAAAGGCTAATGTACTAGAATGTAATATCATAGTTAGTGGATTAGACCCTGTAGACTAATGGTTAATGTACTAGACTGCAATAACAATAAATTTGAACTTCAGTCGCACTATTGTTTGTTTTCTGACTACTCCCCTTAGGGAAAAGTATGAACCCCTTCCTCTCCCCCAGTTGAACCCCTTCCTCTCCCCCAGTTATGGGTTAGATGACTGTACTATTATTCTTCAACAAGGATGGCTTTGGAAATAAATAACCTACAAAGGTTGATGTGCTGTTAAACAGAGAAACAAAAATCAGATGAAATCTCCTCAGGGTCTTGTAATTAAAATAATTGGTCATGTTCTCTCCAAGAGCTCTAGATCTTTATTCTGAGATTCACTGTCATTTGAATGAAAGATTAACTTTTAGATAATGCTGAATAGACTTGTAAAATCATTTTTGTTTTGCTTGATTTTTCAACTTTATTTTTAGAGTCCAACTAAAAGCGACTGACGAATTTATGTAAATTCCAATTTGGATTCTAAGATTTATTGTTGATTATCAACACTTTTTACTTTGAAATTTTATTTGTTATTTTTCTTCAGCTAAAGGTGTAAGTAGATAAGAACTTTTTATGAGTCAAATTTGGATATGAATCAAAATTGTCATTGGTACCTGTTGATGGATTGCTAAATATTATACTAACATTTTTTGTTATTCACATCACTCGATCCAAGCACTTGCTTACAGATATGTACATTTAACATTTTACTTTTGTATATGATTATTTTGTTTTTAAACTCACTAAATTATTTGGCATTACAAACTTCAGTCCTATTTTTTTTTCTCTTTCATTGGAGTACCCTGCTGGCAGGGTTTAGAATATGCTGACTCTATCCCCTGCTAAAGAGCAAGAACTCTTTCCCCACCAAAAAAAAGAAAAAAATGAAGAAAAAAATGGGTGTCCTAAGTATGAGACTAAACTTTATTTGATGGTGAGGCTCCTGTTCTAGAGATGTGGGGAAGTGTGGTTGTACTCTATCATTTCCATTACTCCCTGGTTCACTCTGACCTGTATTGGTAGTACCTTTTAGGGGTTTTATGTTTAGGTCAAATAAATCTGAAAATTATTAGAATTAGATAAGAATACTTGATGCCATATAACTGAAAATTATTTGTATTAAGAATAGTTACTTGAAGCTCTAATTGTTTACTAAGGATTATTATTATTATTAGTTAGTTGAAACCATATGCCAACTGTGTGCAAATTATTTGTATTAAGAATATTTACTTGAAGCTATAATTGTTTACTAAGGATTATTATTATTAGTTACTTAAAACTATTTGCCAACTGTGTACAAACAAATGACTATTATTAACTAGAAATAATTACTTGAAACCATATAATTATTAGTATTTGATATGAATATTTGGAACCATATGACTGTGTAAAAAAAAACTCTTAAACAACTATACAAAAATATAAATGTACAATGAATTTGATTCTCTAACCTCTTGACATAGCCATAGACGATTTGACATGCCATTAAATCATTCATTCACTGCATTCACATATTTTTGTTGTATATCAATCCTGCAAAATCACTTAATTTATTGTCATCAAAGCTTATCAAAAAAATATGTAAATATGTCTTTACTCAGATGTATCTTAACTAATGTGGGTGACCCTTGTGGTATAAGGGTTAGTAAGGTTGACTGACAGATCTTTGTTTGTATGATTCTCACCAGTCACCCTGAACCTGGTTAAAAGCTTAATAAACAACAGCCTTAGTTCAGGTGTTGGTTTATTGTTCTTGAAATTTCCTAAATTCTCTTTGGCCCACTGATCTCAGGCCACTTATAGTATCTACTGTTATTAAGTGGTCACCCTCTAAGTGCTGAGCAAGGACATCAATGCTTAACTTTGACCATCTATCAAGAAACCAGTATTTCAAATGTGACTTGATTATAAGTCATTGCTTTTGTTTGATCTAAACAATCTTCTGTGTCATTGCCTGCTCATCCTGGATTATTCATTATGCTAATTCTGGATTTTTTTTTTTAATAAATCAACTTGGGTTTTAGGAGCAATTTCTTACTTTTTAAAAAAAATTTGGTTTTAATACTTAGACAGGTATATTTTTAAGTAATCCATTCATTGAGTATATTTTAAAATTTATCCAAAATGTAACCAGCTATTTTGACAATTTTCTCAAGAGCCAGTTGCACAAAATATAATTGCAACCTAAGTGAACTTCACTGTGTATATGTGCATAGACTCTCCTGTGGGGTAACTCAAGTCAACAATGGGATGCTATTGAGTTAACTTGTGTACTGTGTGACCCTTGCATTTTCGATAACTATGTAGTTTATTCATATCCATGATGTGTAGAAGTTTTTTTTTTTGGCAAGATAACTGGTCAGCTTTTTACTCTCTACAACTTTTAGCTTTTCCCAAAGCTAAAATAGCTGTTGTGAAATACTGGATGAGATTAAAGCGACAGAGGACTTGATGGACTGTTTTCATAAGTGGACACGGATAAATGTGAGGTCTCATAAAAACTTTATAGAAGATAAAGTTGCCATTGCACTTGTTTATATTTTTTCATTTAAGTAAGTTTGAAATATTTACTTTAAAATTACTCTTAGACAAAAGCGTCAGATGAAATGAGATTTCATCATAGGTTTATCAAGCAATTAATTATTTCTTATGAAAGTTGAAAGTTTCTGACTTTTGACTTGGTGGTTCCTAAAGAAAGTTGAAATGCATGAAAATTCCAACCGTAAGTCGACCTTGAAAGTCTGTATGCTTTGTATTTCTATGGTTCTGTTACTAAGTATCTCAATTAGTTAATGGTGTCTGCAATTATTATTAAGTCAATCAAGTTGCCTGCCAAAAAAACGTCATCAATTTTCAAGTGCTTTGTAAAATGAGACTATTTCTCTCTGATGGGTGTGTTATACTCCTACCCTCTTTTCACCTTAATTTTCTGAGTGTTTTTTTTTTCCTTTCTTTTCCTCCCCTCACAAAAAATCCAAATTCCTCTTCTGCAGTCATCCAGCTTAAATTACTGAGTCTACTTAAATTCTTCCTAACATATTGGGGATGTGGGAAACACTTCAATGAGACACATGACCCTGTTTTAGTCATCCATGAGTAAAGTGTAGTACCTGTTAGTCATTCACTACTAAATCCTCATAATAATTATGTCATAGCAAGTGATGCTGAAATTATGTATATTTTATGATTGTTTTTTTGTTATAAATCCTGACCCCTGATAATCCCTTTTTTCCTCATTTGCCAATGTACAATATACAGATTGTATGTTGAACCTACTAAATTAATTTTTAAGAAAAAGAAATATTGCAAAATTCAATATTCAATCATAGAATCATTTTTTCAATAGATATATTGTTCAGAATATAAGAGAATAAGAATAAGTGGTAATAGAAGAAAAACTGAAACCTTGTCGTCTTGTTAGGGTTCTTGTCTGCAGAATAATGGAATGGTTTAATCTAGAGAATTATCAATAAAAAATTCTTCAGATTATAAACAGCTGAAAAAATTATTAAAAATTTTATGATAAAATAACCACGCGCACGCACGCACACACACACACACACACATGAGGATCATTAAATAAGTTTTCAGAATTTTTTCATATGGGCACTTTAATTTGTAGTGCACACATGAATCTCTAGTCTCCTTTGAAGTAATCTCCTCCGGCTGCGATGCACTTGTACCATTCCAACAACTTCTGGAAAAACCCATGGAAGTCCTCTTGTGTGAGCATGTCAATGACCTTCATCACAGCCTCTTTCATCTCCTCAATAGTCTCATAACAGCCTCTGAGCTTAGGGAATAACCAAAAGTCACAGGGAGCAAGGTCTGGACTGTAGGGAGGGTGAGGAACTGTGTTGATGCCCATCTTGGTCAAATAGTCTGTGACAAGGATGGAGTTATGGACTGGTGCATTGTCCTGGTAGAAATGCCACTGACCCGATTTGAAGAGTGCTGGCCTCTTCCGACGGAATCTCTTCCTGAACTCCCTTATAACCTCAACTTAGTAACCCTAACCCTTTGGCCAATCGACTCTGGTCTATTGACTTCCTCACTCTTCCCACACCTCTCATCATCCCTCACAAACTCCCTGTCTTCGTTGAATCTCTTATGCCTCTCAAAAACTGATGCTTGATTCATGCAAGATGGTCGAAAAACAGTCTGAAGCATTCCATACGTTTATGTGATATTTTTTCCAAGTTTAAAACAGAATTTTATTGCATATCGTTCTTCCTCACATCCAGATTGCATTTTTGAAATTCACCAGCTGTGAAAATCAGGCTTTAGTAGGATGTATTCCAATTGCTGCTGTAGCTGTTTATTTGAACCTGAAATCATAAAAATTGGTCAGTCATCTCATAAGATGTATAGCAATAACATAGTGAATTTTCAAGAGTCTATAACAATTTTAAATGCTTGTACAAAAAAATCTGGAAACTTATTGAATGCACCACATATGGAAGTAAATAATGGAAAGTATGTTATTACACATCTATTGTTGTTTTATCAACACTTGGTGTCATCACTCTAAAGTCCTGATGAAGGTTCATTAAAACTGAAATGTTTACTGTTGACTTTCTTTTACAATAGATTATTCACTTTTGATGACTTTGTTTTTCAATTTTTCTCTCTCTCTCTCTCTCTCTCTCTCTCTCTGTATATATTTATTATTTGACAGCATATTTATATTTTTCATATTAAATATGTGTGAAAAAAGTGAGTTATGTTGTTTGTAAAGAATTTGAAGTCAAGAGAATCAAGCTTTCCATCTTGAAAAAAAATAAAGTTTTTCATTAATAGGACTTAATCTTTAATCCTGGACTCTTTTCAGCCTGAGCATGTTTGTAAATATCTGCAAAATTGTCCAAATAATCACAGGCTGATTTTATACTGGTCCTTCCTTTGCAACCCACTGTAGAATATGCTAACTGCATCACTGCAGAAGAGTACCACCCCTAAATGAATGTCATAAATTTGACATTAGACTGCATCTGATAGTGAGGTTCCACTCCCAGAGATTTGGGGTATGTGGAGTACCCCTTCATTGCCATTACTCCCAGATCCACTCTGAGCCAAATTAGTAGTACCTGTTGAGGTCCCACCTATACTTCAAATAGAACTGTTCAACTATTTAACTGTGTGCAAACAAATGATTAATATTAAATTGAATTATTAGTATAAGATAGCAGTACTTGAAATCATTTAACTATGTGCAAATAAATGAACTCTGGCTTGTTTGAAAATATGTTACCAACAAACCATTCACTTACAAATCATCAGAACTGTTTGATCATTTAACTGTGTGTAAATAAAGGATTGATGTTTAATTGAATTGTTAGTAATACATATCAATACTTGGAACTATTTAACTTTGTTGGCTTATGATAAATTGAATTGTTAGAAATTGAACTGTTTGATCATTTGACTGTGTGTATCTAAAAAATGTTTTTTTAAATCTTATATTTACTATATATGTAAAAACAGGATTTGGCATTTAATAACCAACAATGGTTGATATGCCATATAACCAAACCAAACTACTCAAAAAAATATATATAGATATGAATGTACAATGAATACAATTTTCTAACCCCTAAGCATAAAGTAATCCTAGAAAGTTTCTGAATCTCTGCCTTATTTTTTGATTTTATCGCCTCCATTCTTTTTTGAATCTTTTTGAGCATTACTGAGATTAATTGAAGGTAAATAGTAGGACAGACTAGGTTCTTCAGTCAGGCAATTAAAATTCTGGTCTCAAACCAGCTGTACTCCACTTAAAAATTGGCCTTGTGTCACATCCTGCTTGTGTGTGTGTTGGGGGGGAGTAAATACATTTTGTAGATATTAGTTGTTATTAAGGCTCTTATCTATCAAACTCCTCGACCTTTTTATAAGCTTATAAAAATAAATATTTACTTTAGAAATCACTGCCAGATTTTATTTGGAAAATGTTTGTCTTAAAAAATTTGACCAGGATTTATTTTTTGTTGGAGTCAAAGTCTTTACTATTGTTTTCTTGGATTATGTATTTACCCAACCCCTCAGTCATAGGCAAGATGTGACACAAGGTCAATAAATACTTACTTTTTGTCATTTTAACTCCTCAAACATTTTTGGTATATCAAATACATTGGTGGACATTTTACGCCTCCATACAACAATTGCCATTGATTCCTTTGATGAATCTTTAAATTTCAGTTAGCCTACACTATTCTAGTGTCCAATATTCTATTATTCATCATTGTTTTATATGACTTAGACATAGTACTTTTAAGTAATAAACTCTATCACTCTATATCCTTTCCCAACAGACTCTAAAATCACTTCATATACTTTGTACTATCTAATACATATTCAGACATATTTACTCCACTGTTCATAGCACCACAGTACAAAACATTATAAAATCAGCCTTGTAGCTAACTTCTGCAATGGTCTACTGTAAAATTCCATTAACCAGCATAATTTGTAACTTTGCTAAAGAACCAAAATTTGTAACTTTGCTAAAGAACCAAAATTTGTAACTTTGCTAAAGAA